>VDFB02187708.1:0-20868 GCA_007258455.2 Sequoia sempervirens | reverse complement strand
GCTCCAGAGAAAGTTCATCAATCTTCCTCACTCTATCTTGAGAAGCACAAATGGTCTTCTTTGCAACTTCAATGGCGTAATCACGATCTTCAACCAAGTGCATGTACTCGGACTTCAAGGTTACCAAAGAGTTTCTGATAAGTTGCAGATTGGGAAGAGCAACTTCATCTTTCACTCCTCTTTGTCTCTCTTCAAGCTGAGCCTTCCAGTACAATTCTTCAACCAAGCTATGTGTGTGATCAAACAGGGATAGAGCTTGCAGTTCCTTGTCAACGGACACCTTGAATTGTCTGTCCCAATCATGAGAATTCAAAGATGATGAACTACTGATAGGCTGCAACTGAAAATCAGAACCTTGTCCCTTGTCTTTGCTGCCTTCATTGCTGCTCCAACATTCATGAACTTCACCATTGACTAGTGGAGAATGCTCATTGTCAAAAAAAGCATCATACTTCACAGATTCTTTGACCCCAAGTTTGCAATCAGCTTCAAGCATTGGAAAATCATATTTGTGTTTAGTAACACCTTCAAACTCAACATCTTCAAGAGCCACTTGGTCTTCTAGCTCTTCATCCACCTTACCGTCTTCTTGATCAAAGGCTATGGCAGCCCTTAACCCGAACGAAGAATCATCGAATGTTGTTCTGAAAGTTTTAGAAGAAACAACATCCTCCTTGGTGGCTGCAACCAACTCGAAAGGATCACCATGGAACTTTTCAGAGCAAGCTTCTTCATCAAAAGCATACAACTACAAATCTCACTCAACTACAATCTAACTCTCCACTAGTTGTTGTCTTTCAAGCAAGAAGTCGAGCCAAGGCTAGGAGGCATTCATTCCTCGAAGCAATCCAAATACCATTCCGGCAGCATAACTTTACTCAAGACATAAGATAACCCAAATGAAGAGAGGGAGCCTCCTTTTATAGATTGAAGAGAAGACTCCAGAGGCTTCTAGAAAGTGCGCCCTAATTCCAAGCTGTTTTTTAGGTTTAACTTTGACCAAGACTCCTTCATCAAAATGGCGTACCTTCCTTGAGAGATAAATATCACTTCTCTTTTTTTAAAAATAAAATATAAAATCCTCCAAAGTAGGCGTACACTTTCCCTTGAGCAATTATAGACTTTAGAAATATAAAAATATTTCTTCATGAGAAAATACCCCTCAAGGTCCCCTTCTTTAAAACAACTTAAAGTCATATTACTAGGACAAGGGGTTATTTTATAAAATAAAACATTATTGTCTTTAAAATACTTATTTCTCCAAAATGAACCCCTTAAGCCAAAAATCAAAATTACCCAATGAACTGCCAGAAGAGGAAAGTTGACGAAGCTAGTACTGACTGGACCACTACTAAAAATAGAATTTACTAAAAATAGTAAATTCAAGAAGTTGCTCCGAATGCAATGCATGCGCCACCATTGCGAAACTCTCTGAAAACCCAGAAAGAATCCGCAAACCAAAATTCCAAACTCCAAGGTGTAGCTGTCATAACTTACTAAAAATAGTAAGTCCGGAAAGGTTGCCCGATGCAATTGCATGTCATACCTCAGCGAAGCTCTCAGAAAACTCAGAAGGAATCCAAGATCTGAATAGCCCAACTCCAACATGTAAACCCCTAAATCTTCAAAAAAAGAACTCACTAAGCAAATGGAAACCCTAATTGCCTCCCTCGATTAATAACAAAGACACCGAAAAGGCCATCAATCACTGGAAGGTGCAATGCTAAAAAATGGGGACATTACGCTTTTCATCAAAGAAAGGACCCAAGTATGGTTGTAGATGAATTTGGTAACTTATTTAGCATCTTCAACTATACGTTTGACCCATCCAATCTTCCCAATGTCCTCTAGCAACAAATTCAAGCAATGCTCAACACAAGGAGTCCATGAAATAGTAGGATGCCCTCTCCATAATAAGTTTCCCTGCGGCTACATATGCTGTTGTGTCGTCCGTGATAAGTTGGACAACATTCTCAACCCCAACCTCCTGGACCACCCAATCCAATAGATTGCACAAATTCTCAATATTGTTGACTTTGTGCGAGGAATCTATAGACTTCAACAACTCGAATGTGCCTTTAGAAGCCACTAAAAATTTAAGAAGAGTTCTACTACATCCATTTGGCCATCCATCTAATAAGATGCTACAACCTTTTCTTTGCCATACTTTCTTTTGATCATCAACCACAAGACCTATATTTTTTACAGCTTCCTCTAGCAATGGCTGAGTCAATTCTCTTGTTGTTGGTTTCTTAAACCCCTTACCTGCAACTATTAATGCATTCACCAAACCTTCCCAATATGGGTTGTTTGCCACATTGAAGGGAAAATTATTATAATTCCAAAAAATTGCTGCTTCCATCCTAGCCTCATGGTGTTTTTTATTCCAAGCAGTACCTTCAAGTAAGGGTTGTGCTGTTGGAAGTTTGGAACATTGCATGGAACAAAGAAATTTGGTAATGATGATGGAATCTGGCTAGCGGTAGAAAAGAACCCTCAGGACTCTCACCAAGAGATGAATGTGGATGACGAAAGCTTGGAGTTGGGGCAACAAAGGAATCCATAGGCATAGAACTAGATAAATTTTGATTCATGATGGTTGGTAATGCTTCCTTTGTTTTTTGTTCTTTCACTTTTTTCATTTCGTACTCAACAAGCAACATGGTATTATAGTCTATTAATTCCACCTGTCATATTTTTCTTGCATTCAATACAAGTGACTTGGCCCTTCATAGCTCCTAGTATTGCATACTTCCATGCATGATCTTTTTTGCCACTCATTTGTGTTGAACTTGTAGTTGACATTGCTATTTTAACATGGAAAAAAAATCAGCAATGTTTAGGAAAAATTCAGCAGCAAACAAAATGATAAGCATTTAGTTAAAAAAAATAGAATCGAAATAGAAGCTAAAAATGTAAGGAAATAATGGATGAGGGGAAATGGAAGAAATTTTGACAACATTTCCCCTAGTTTTTGAAGTTTTATTAGTTTTCAAATAAAGAAAAAAGAAAAAAAGATAATAATAATTGCTTACTTGTTTGAGGATTCGATCCTAAAATCTCATCTTCTCGACTTGTTTGCTTGCTAGGGCGATGTTTGGTATAGTGGATTGGGTGAATACAAGGTAAAAAGAATATTGAAGTGTTTCTAGGTTTAAAATCCTTTCTCTACGTATGATTAGCGGCTTGAGAGTCTGAGCTCGAAACTTGTCGAGTCTTGCTCTAAAGGTCAAAGGAGTATTCAGCAAGACTCACTAAGATTCAACTCCCAAGTCTAGTCAACTCACCTCGGCCAGCTTTGGGACTCACGAGTTTGGGGAGTTTTGTAGAGTCCTCAAACTATGATTTGTACAATGAGAAATATATAAGATGGCCGATGGTGGTTGAGGACTACCAATCATCGACAATTGTCAACTATCGGGAACTAATCTTCTTGCTTACAAGAAAATTATTATAATTATTTGCTTTGCCGATTACAATGAGACTTATCTGGATTTTTTTTGGACTACATCACCCCACACCCCCCCTCGCAACCCCTCCCAAAAAGAAAGTTGTCTTCCAAACAATTAACAAACAAAATCTGGAGACAAAACAACAAAATAAACTATCTACTAAGAAGGTGGGTGAGAGGAAGTTCTTGGAACTAGGTAGACTGAGGATGTAGGAATGGACGCCTAAGAGTTGAGTTGGCAGAGCCGGTAAACCTCTTGTATTTATAGCTTGAGATGATGAGCAACCAACAATTCCCTCTCCTTGGCAACCTTCGCCAAGCCAGTAACGCCGTCAATTAACACTTGATCCTTTAAGAGACCTGGTGTCTCTCAACCCCAACCACTGACGGATATGCAATTTTTTGTTTGTTTTGTTGTTTTGTAGTTTTTTTGTGGTTTTTGCAGTATAAAGAAATGGTGCGATTTTGACAATAAATGCTTGAAAAACATACATAAAATACCAGAAGGCAAATATGAAGGAAAATAACTTATAATTTGAAGGCGATTGATTTATTGATCTTGCTGAATGCTTATAGAGGCGAAAATCAAACATGTAAACAAAAAGGCAATAATATTTAATGAAACCTGGTTTTTATTGCAGCCGCCTGAAAGATGAGAAAATGGTATGGCTAGCACAGGAAACAGTAATCTCCCTCTCTGAAAATGACGCGGGGACCTCAAAAGATCAAAGCGCCAACCATGAAAGAAGAATCAAGCAAAAAGGCAAGGCGATTTTCCTCAACAGAGAAAGACATCCTTGCAGCTGAAGGGGTACAGCCAAAATCAGCAATTAATGCAGCCGTACGGACTTGGGATGAGTGCCAGATGATGAATATGAACAGCCACTGCAATTGAATTCCCTTCTAAAGAAGATCGATCCAAACCCTTAACCAAAACTTCACAATATGCTCAAATATGACTTTTGTATGAAGCCACTCTGTTGACGAGCTTCAACTGATCTTTCACAGCCTCAGTATGTCTGATTCTGAAGAGTTGACGTTCTCCAAAACCTATTTGCAGAAACCCTTGTTTCTCCAACTCCAAAATGTTCTCAGAGAGAAAAGACAAAATTCGAATAATCATATCATAATGAGTTCTATTTTGTCTTTGTGAAATAAATACCTCTCTCACACAAGTTCGACCCTTCTCAAAAAGCAATTAAATGAGCATTTAAATGATAATTAAATCGCCCCTCTTGACTTAGGAAAATCAATTAATAAATACTCATTTAATATTAATTTTACTCCTTTATTATAAAGTATTAAATACTTTATAATTCGCCATTAATAATTAATACTTTAATATTTCCTTTCATTGACTTTATAATATAAAGTCATAATAATAATCTTTTAATTATTATTAAATGCTCCATTATTCCTCGTTTGCTCAACAAACTGTCAAACTGGGTCGAAACCGAGATTGCTAACCTAAATCCTTCGTGTGCTCTGCCGTAATAGTAACTGGCACCGGGACTTACTATAAATAGTAAGTGCCTGAATATCACTCTGTGGGTTTCTACAAAGGCCCAAACCTAAGTCAACTAATGGAGTAATGTCTCAAAAGGCAGGATAACTGCCAAAAGCAACCCTCTAAACACATTTGTCAGCCTATGAGGGTCTGAATGATAGGCTAACCCATGAATCACTTGGACTGCCTAGGAAGGGGACATTACAATCCGCCCTCCCTGAAATTGCTTGTCCTCGCAATCTCTCAACCGATGTCAGAAAATCTCCTCTAACTCCCATGTAGCATCCTCAATCGGCAAGTCTCTCCATTTTATCAAAAACTCTCTGATGACCCGCCTCTGAAGTTGTCTCTCTCTAACATCGAGGATGGCCTCAGGGACTAGTATCAATTTCCCCTCGTTCTCAAGGGATGGCAATACTGGAGAGGAAATCACATGCTAACCCAACGCCTTCTTCAGGCGAGAAATGTGAAACACATTGTGAACCCTGCTATCCGCCGGTAAATCCAACTCATATGCAACCTCGCCCACTCGTCTGATGACTCGGAATGGACCATAGTAATGAGGTTTCAACTTCTCTACACCACTCTTCCGCAAAGTGGACTGACGGTAAGGCTGTAACATAAGATACACCATGTCACCCACTCCAAAGGAACGCTCAACCCTTTTCTGATCAGCATACTGCTTCTGCTAATTTTGTGCCCGCTGAATGTTTTCTCTAAGAGACCTCAAAATATCCTGTTGATCTTGCAACATATCACCTGCGTTGGGCACTCTGCTATCACTCAACAACAAATCCAAAAGGTTGGGTGCCTTATACCCATACAATGCCATAAAGGGTGTCATCTGTATAGTCATGTGGTGAGTAGAGTTATAACAATACTCACAAAGGTATATCCACCTCACCCAAGCTCTCTATTGTTCAACTATATAATTACGCAAATATCCTTCCACCCACTTATTAACGATCTTCGTCTGCCCATCTGTCTGTGGATGGTAGCTGGTACTAGGTGTCAGTTCAGTTCCACAAAGCCTGAACAACTCCTACCAAAAGTTGCTCATGAACCTACTATCTCTATCGCTGACTATAGTCTGAGGCAAACCATGTAACCTGAATACCTCTCTAAAGAAGAGCTCTGCAATCTGCGATGCTGTGAATGTAGTGGTGATCGGAAAAAAGTGTGCATATTTTGTCAGCGGATCAACAACCACATAAATGCAATCTTTCCCTTGGGCTTTCGGCAAGCCTATTATGAAATCCATTGATAAACATTCCCACTTCCTGTCAAGTATCGGAAGTGGTTGAAACAATCCAGCAGGATATGTGTGTTCCTGTTTGTTCTGCTAGCAAACAGAACACTCTCACACGTACCGAAGAACATCAGTCTTTAGCCCTTTCCAAGTAAACCATTCCCGTACCAGCTTATATGTTTTGAAATAACCGGGATGGCCCGCCATAGGAAGATCATGAAAGGCTTTCAGAACTGTATCCTTCAACTCTGAATCAGGAACTAGAAAAATCCGCCCCTTGTAAATGATCAAGTCATTCACAATGGTGTATCTACTATCCTGCTCTGTCCCATCAACAATGCTAGAAGCCCATTGGTTCTTAGCATACTCTGCGATAATCCTGTGCCTCTAATCCTCAGAGATCTGTGCCATAGCATTCAACTGGGGTCTATGCGACAAGGCGTCAGCTACAACATTCTGCTTCCCCTTAATGAAGGTGATATCAAAATCATACGATTGCAATTTACTAACCCACTTTTGTTTCCTTTCATTTAAGTCTCGCTATCCAAGGAAGTGTTTCAGGCTATTGTGATTTGTACGCACACTGAATTTACTGCCCACCAGATATTGCCTGAACTTAGCCAAAGCGTGCATAATGGCTAACATCTCCTTGTCATAAATGCTATAAAATCTCTCAGGACCCCTAAACTTCCTACTCTCAAAAGAAATAGGGTGTCTCTCCTGCATCAATACGGCACCAATGCCCTCTCCTGAGGCATCACAATACAAATCAAAAGACTTCGTAAAGTCTGGCAATGCTAAAAATGGACACGAAGTCATAATCACCTTGAATCTATCAAAACACTCCTGAGCCTATGGTGAACAAGCAAATGCCCCTTTCTTTGTCAAATTAGTAAGGGGTGTGGCATGTCATGAGAACCCACTAACAAATCGTTTGTAAAAAGCACACAACCCAATGAATCCTCTGAGCTGGGTAAGGTTCTCTGGTACTGGCCACTCTACTATAGCTCAAACCTTCTCAGGGTCCATACTGACTCCCTTGGCATTGATGATGTGCCCAAGATACAATAGCTCAGCCGTGCCTAGCTCACACTTGGATTCCTTGGCATACAAGGACTCCTTAGCCAAAATACCCAGAACTGTATCCAAGTGAGCCAAATGCTCCTCCCATGACCTACTGTACACCACAATGTCATCGAAAAAGACCAACACATATCTCCGCTGCTAAGAATTGAAAACTCTGTTCATTGTTGCCTGAAAGGTAGCAGGGGCGTTGGTTAGACCGAAAGGCATAACCAAGAACCCGGCGATCCAGAATGGCACTTGAAAGTGGTTTTTTCTAATGTCCGCCTCCCTCATCTCAATCATGGTACTCCGGATTCTCAAGTCAATCTTCGTGAAGAAGATAGCACTGCAACTCGGCTAACTCCCAAATCAAACAAATGCTCTTGTTGATCTGAACTCCTATTTTCTGATTTTTTGGGACAGTGTGCAAAATCATACTCCTCCTAGATGAGATCAAGCTCCATCATTACCTGTTTGATCTCCTTTGCCCTTTCTCTACCTTCCTTCTACTTAAACTATTGAGTCTCATAGAGTTGATTGTTAGTTTCAAGAAGTTCCTGTTGGACACTTTCCAAAGTAAGCTTTGTGGAATTAAGCTCAATGGTGAGCTCACTAGCCTCCTCCCTTAACTGCTTAGACATAGATCCTCAAAATTGGTGGCTATATCTCTATCATGCATCATGTGTAAGTTGTTCTAAATTTTTCCGTAGAGCTCTTCAATGTATGTAAATCAGAAAATAAAATATTAAGCTCACTTTGTCACATAGATGCATGTTGAATTCATTTTTCCATAGTGGATATCAAAATCTTCAGACCTTGCTTTATTGTCCAGACAAAGGCTACAATGGAGAGCTGCAAGCAAGTATTTTTGAATGCCAATTTTGGATAGTCATATGGTGAATTTGTTTAAGCTGTAATTTTCTTTTATAGATAAGTATTAGCTGTTGCAAATATTGTTGCTTTCAGATTTATTTTGTGAGCTTTTTATGGAAAGATTTGGCTTGGTTGAATAGTGGATTTCAAAATCTTCAGACTTTGCTGACCGTATCTCTGCAATTGAGAACTGTAAGCAAGTATTTTTTATTGGCAATTTTGGACAGTCATATATGGTGAATTTGTTTAATCTGTCATTTTCTTTTATGAATAAGTATTAGCTGTTGCAAATATGATTGCTTTCAGATTTTCTTTTGTGAGTTTTTGATGGAAAGATTTGGCCTGGTTAAATAGTGATTTCAAAATCTTCAGACCTTACTGACTGTATCTCTGCAATTGAGAGCTGTAATCAAGTATTTTTTAATACCAATTTTGCACATTCGTATGGCGAATTTGTTTAAGCTAATTTTCTTTTATATGTAAGTACTAGTTGTTGCAAATATGGTTGTTTTCAGATATCTTTTGTGTTTTTTTTGTTGAAAGATTTGGCTTGGTTGAATGGTGGGTATCAAAATCTTCAGACCTTTCTGACTGTGTCCAGATGGTGAGGCAGTAGGATATCCAAAGCTCTGCCTCTGTATTTCCAGTGCCTACTTTTGCCTTGGCTACAAAAGGGAGGGTTTGCTCCACAATGACTATGCTTGTTTTCTTAGAGTATATAGAACAACAGCATGGCCCAGCTCAAAATGCATAAGGAACACCTTGTAGCTTTCCTGTTGTCCACCACATTGTAGTTTTTTTACAAATTGACAACTGGAACAGGGAACCTTTTGAGAAGAAGCTGTTGTGAGGACTAGGAAAGATCCTACTATACTGAAAAAGCTTTAAGAATCAATTTATCAACCTATCAATTAGCTTTATATACTTTATATGATATACTGGAAATATATCAATAAATAATGTGTCTGAAACATTTCCCAAATACAAGGTGTTTGCATGAGCAATACAACTAATTAGCACGGGGTAGTGACTTATTACAGAAACATCTTTATACTTACTGCATTGCACAACTGAAAAACATAAGCTTTTTTCAAGATCTCCGTGCGACAAATTACCTTCAATTGACCAAATTAGATATTCATTAAATTAGTGGAAGCTTATTGTACGTATAGTGATATACTCAAGGAGTATAGAGTATATGACTCTGGATATTCAATCTGGATGGTTGACATGTAGATGACTCTTACAATCCTGAAGTGGTGTTATAAATATGAAACTATTAAATCAACATTATTGCTAACTGCCCATGATATTATCATACACATGAGACTCAACGTAGTACACTTGTTTTTAGTTGAAGAGCTTATTTCTGAACAAGACCATTGTTCAATGCCCTTAGCTTGATCTGAAATATCCCTAGGGTCAACAGATCGCTATGTGACTATTAGCATTGATTTCAATGTCCTTAGTTTCATCAGAAATATCCTTAGTGTAAACAGAGTGCTATGTGACTATTAGCATTGACCAAAGAAGTGGAAGCATCCTCGAATGAAACTCAAAGTACACTCATATTAATTTTTCAGTTCATCTGTAATACATGAATTGTCTTCAGATAATGACACATTTGGAAAATCATCAGGATTTTCATAACTACAACGATTGGCTCAGCTTTGTTATCACTAGCATGGTTGAAAATAAATGAGCAAGGCGGCCTTATTTATAGCCTAATGCAGGAGTAGGGAACCCTAAAATCTCCTTGCTTTTACAACTAAGACTTGCTCAACAAGCAAGCTTTATTTCTAAAACTAAAAAGAAGATAACATCTAACACCTAAGAAAGCCGTAGTGCTGGAAGTGCCAACTATTACATTTTATCTTCTTTCTCTTCAAAGAATAGATAAGAATTGTTCCAATAATAGAAAAAAAAAGCATAAAGAAAGCTTCTAGAAGAAAGTTGCTTTAAATCTTTATCACATCTGCTAAAAAGTTGGTGACTATGTCTGTCTGGGCATCAATACTATCAATAGCAAAGTTTCGCTTAAGATATCCTTCCATCTGCAGAATCGATCTCGTGAAATCTTCAACTTCATTGGCCGCTTTCAAACTTTACTAACATCATGGAAATCTGACTTGCCACCATCACTAATGCTAACAACATTCTGAAACTGGTCTTGCACTTCATCAAGTCTAACATAGGAACCATCATCATGATGACATCGCAATGTGAACCTCTGTGGATAAACTCATTTATGAACAAAAAAGCTTCAACTACCCTTTGCTTATAAAACTAACTCCTTTGCTATCCTCTCATAGGTTTTCACTTTGAAGATGTGATGCTCTCTCCATGCAAAGATCTGCTTCTTGTGTTCTCTTGAAGCCATTGAACCATAGGTTGTATTCAAATCTGCAATGATGATTTCATGCCTTGGTTTTACCTCTGCCATTGACTGTTCAAATCCTTGAATTCCTTGACGTAGCTTATGAGTGTTATCTCTCAGCTAAAACATTCGTGCCAATATTTCCTTCCCTCTGACGATGAAATTCTCAATCCATTCCTGAGTTTGTTTCCCACATATTACCAACTGTCTTAACTGATGATGATCAGCTAGTGTCTCTAAAACCTAAAGCAGCATCTGAGTAGCCTGTGACGAGCCATGGACAAGGTTAGAAATGTAAAGCTTGAGCTGCTGAAGTTCAGCCTTGAGGGTTGCCTTGTCTTTTCCATCTTTAATCACTCTTTCTTGAAGGCTTTCAGATACAACTCTGAACATACTAACTTCTACATGTCTGGTGCTTTTGCCAAGATTTGCCTTCACCATCATGAAGTCATCTAGATCCACTTCGTCTTTGTTTCTATCTTCAAGAGGTGTAGCAATCTCCATGATCATTTCACCATCAGGATTTCTCTCAAAGTGGATTTGTCTCTTTGCTTTCTTCTTAGGCACTTTTTGATAGATGTTGTCAAGGTCATCAAAATTCACCTGATATGAAGGTTTTCTTGCCCTTCCCAAGGAGCTCTCAAGCCAAGACACGGTAGTATCTTTACTAACTTCCTTGGGAGGTACAATTGCAACTTCTTCACCATCTTCAATATCTAGATCGATGTGGATTGGTGAAGACCCTGTCAGTGGTATAAAATCATGTGTTAAGGGCACTTATGTTTCCTTTTGAGGTATGGGCTCTTCTGGAGGAGCTTTTGCTTCAACTATTGGGAACTCCTGTATGACTATACCTAAGAAGTCTAATCTTACATTTTTTAGTTGATTTGTTGCCCGTCACACCTTCTTGAGACTGACTTACACCTTTCCCTTTCAATTGTGCTCCGGAAGAGGAGGGAAGTGATGACTGTATCCTTGGCGGCTCTACTGCTAGGATGGACTTCTTCCTCTTGAGGACTAGGAAAACCTTGTTGTGCTCAAAGACTTGTCTTGTCCTTTCTTTAACTGAGAGGGACTCTTTGTTAGCCCAATTGACCTACGGAAGAGGTTGCTCTTTAATTTGCTTCCGATCGTACATTGGGAGAAGCCCATCCTCATCATCATCTGATAACCCTTTGATATCCTCTGATAAGCAGTCTTTCATCTGATGAAGAGTGAGCCTGTTGTAACTACACCTCCGCACCTCAAACTCATCTATGCAGTTAGCCCAAAAATCTTCAAGAGCAGGTAAATAAGCATAGTTCTCAAGTCAGGCAGCGAAAACGCCATGAGGGTCATATGATCTTCTCTAGTTGTAAGGCTTGAAACCTAGTTTATCTAACTCATCTCTCATGGTCTTAGCATTTGTTGCTAATCTGCATGTATAGATTCCCAACCCCAATGGAAAATTGAGGGTGGGTTTCTTTCTATTCCTCAAGACTGCATGGACATCATGTGCCTACCTTAAGAATTCCATGAAAATGACTTCATCTGATAGGTACCTTGGCAACATAAGTGGAGCATCAAAGAAGCCATAGACTTTGAGGTAGGTGAAAGTAGGAAACTGTATAAACCAATCTATCCACTCTGCTACTACTGCCCTGGCGGTGGATGAGACACAAACATGCAACTCATTATCCAGGTCTCGCCTTGTGTGCATCAGGAAAACCTCGTTCACCCTCTTGTAATGATGTAGTGACTTTGTGAACTCCAGCTGAGGGTGGTAGTTGTAGATATGTTGTACACTCAAAGACCCTTCGGTGTTCAACCCTCTAAATTGACCTTGATAGGCCACTAGGTAGACTAGGTAGGAAACCATATGGAATTCATTAATCTGGAAGTATTATGTTATTTGCTGATGGAGGTTGTCACTGATCAAGATCACCCAATCATAGAACTTAGTCTTCTTCATGACGTGAGGTATGACATAGAACATCCAGGGTTGAAACCTTGTAGCATTTTCTTGTCCAGTGATCCTGTTGAGCAAGGTGATTATGATAGCAATTTCATCTTTGAACTCTCCTCACCCGATGTTTTTAGGCAAAATCTTATGTTTTTCTTTCATCCACTTTTGTGCAATCTTCTTACTATACTTGTCCTTGTGCATTTCCCATATCCTTTCACATTCTCCTTTAGAAATAGTCACACTTTCAGGCCAAGGAGGAATTGAGAAGCATTTCCCGATCATGTCAAGTTTCAAACTGCAAATCAATCTGCCATCAATTGATTGAATCTCCCGTGTTGTCGGATTGTAATGGTTGATGCAAGCAATTACAAATTCGAGACTCTGAACTAAAATATGAATGGATGCTGCTACAAGTAGTCCAAAGTGCCCTAGGTTTCTGATTGCAGTGTTGCCCGCGCTCTCCAAAGCATGTAGGTCGAATACCGGCTTGATGTGATGCAAGTTAGTCTCAGCTATTTTGATGAAGTCGTGGTATAGTGCTGACTTGGTCTTGAAATCATTGGGAGTATATTCCATTTTGAAAACCTTGAAGAATGATTGTAAACTCGCCTAGGTTCAGACAAGTTTTGAGCAACTTACTATTTTTAGAATGCTGGTTTTTCTTCTTCAAATAGACAAGTTTTTGGAAATTTTTCTGAGATATCGATTTTGCTAAGAAATTCATTGCAAAACAACCCATATCGTTCGTTTTTGAGAATTTTGAGTGTAGACTGAAAAAGCAACAAACCCTAATTTCTTCAATATTTCACCAAAAAAGGTCGACACCTGGGTTTTGTTCTTCATAAGATTTGGAATGAACCCAGTTGATCAGATTTGAAAAATACTGAGCGCTGATTGAAAAAGCAACAAACCCTAGAATCAATGTTCTAGATAAAAAAAGCATGAAAAACAAAGGTCTTATGTTGCTGGTCTGAAAATTAATGAAGAACCTCTTGAAAATCAGCGACCTTGAACTCTTGAATCTTGAAATAAAAACTTCAAAGTTGCTGCTCCTCTCCAACTTGGACGCCACCTACAAAGAATAGTGAATTTTGAATCATGAAAGCCTCTTAAATAAGCTTTTGGCTTGAGAAAACCCTACTTTTTTTTGCTTTTATCCATGCAAACCCTAAAATCTTCTCGTGCATTGAACTTGGACGTTTTTCAACTTGCAACTTTGAATTTTTGAAAAAATGGCTAAAGCAAGGCAACTTGGGCACCCTTCTTGGCTAGAGGCGCCAACTTTCTCTAGACTTAGTCACTTTTTGAAGTTTTCAACTTTTCTCAACTTTGAAACCCTACTTTGATTTTGATTTCTGGCTTCCAGGTTGATCCAATGAACGAGCTGGATGTTTCATTGCGAAGCCTAATTGAATCTGAGAAGATTGTTCTCGAGGCATCTTCAGCTAAAAATTTTGTTTTGTCCTTCAAAATCTTGGGTGCCTATTCTCTCCAGGGGTGCCCATCTCCCCTAGACAACCATTTTCACATTTTTCAAGTTTCAAACTTGAATCTTCATCTTATACCTTCAACTTTGATCTGGATTTGCTAGAGATTGACCAGCCTAATGTTCTAATGGAGATATCCGCTGCGAAGCTAACTGAATTTCGAAGAGATTGATCCCATCTGCAAACCCTAACTGCTGAGTTAGGCCCTCTCAAAAGACTGGGTGCCCTTGGGCACCTGGGGCGCCCAAAGTTCCCAGACTTAGACAATTTTCAATGATTTTTATGATTTGCTTTTTGTCTTTTGTTTGAAACCTCTTTGTTTGATCTTGAATTTAGGGTGATTGGTTGATCCGTTGGCTGTGTTGTCAGACTCATTGCGGGGCTAAGAGGAAACTGAACAACATTGCCTGGAAGCTCAAACCCTAATTCCATCATCTAATGCCCTAAAAAGATGGGCACCTATCTTCTCCTGGGGCGCCCATGGTTGGCAGACTTAGTCATTTTTTTGCAGTTTTCACCTTCATCCTTCATTCTTCGTTCATGTTCTTCAACCCATCTTCTATTCAAAGCTTGAACGTTGAATTTGACACCTGGCAACTAATTGGCCTCCATTGATGACTTTGAAGTTCCCAAAATGTTTTCTGAAATTGAAAAAGTAGAATAGACCCACTAGGATAAAACTGATTGTTTGGTGATTCTGACTGTGCCAACCCGATGAGGAAGTATTTTAAGCCAATCAAAATCAGTTTGAACCCTGGCGGACAAACTTTCTATTTTTATAAAGTTTTGCCAGTATCCATTTTGAAAGAAACCAAGAAAAACCCAGAAAAAGTTACTATTTTTAGAATGTTTATAAAAATAGCAGTTTTCCTAAACAGTAAGGATGAAAAACTGAGATCTGGGTTTTGTAGATTAGGTTGCTCTAAGCAGACCCGGATTGTCAAATTTTGGAAATTTCAAGTGTTTACCCCTCATGCAAGACATGCAAACCCAAATTTTGACCTTTTTGACAGATTTAACAAGACTTTTACTTATTTCTTCAAAATGCCTAAGTGTAGCAAAAAAATTTAATTTGGGGTACAACACATTGTCTTGGATGAGCTGGACGTTACCCTGAAGCAGCAGCATTTCTATTATTTCTTGGTGGTAGTTGTTTGTATCAAACAAATTGATGGCCAGAGTTAAAGTGCAGACTTGTTCAGAACTAATTTCCAATTTGTATAAAGTTTCTACAGTAATTTCTGAGATTTATTGACAGCACTGATAACAAAGGCTAGAAGACCCTCTTATTAAGAGGATGACTGTTTTCTATTGGTATAAACAGAACAATGAGGTGAGAGAAGAGGCTTGAGCATTTTAAGAGATGACAGCTTTATATTATTGAGCAACTTCTATTAATATAGGACAGATACAAAAGCCATAAATATGCCAGTTACAAGAGAGTTGAAATAAAATGACAAATGTAATATCAGATACACTAGTTTTATCATTATTCTAATATAGTACTAATATATCATGTATTAATCTCTTTTAATGACTAAGCTATAATCAACACCGAGTGTGTTCTGAAATTTGAGGAAATAAACAAGATGAAGTGGATTAGTCATTAAATTAGCAAGTTATTCTTGAAAGTGGAGAAATAAAGAGAAATATCTCTATACACTTTATTGGTGGCCAAACATGGTGGTTATGAATCTTGATTTGTTTGGTGTGAGCATGATATGTCCCGTTTTTGCTTTTGAATGTTGCCTGCTTCCTCGTGTTTTTTTGGCTTAGAAACTTACAATTTCACAATGTTTATAATTTTATTATATTGACCGCATGTCGTTGAGTCATCAGAAGATGTAAAAGCCAAAGTATAGGCAATAATATTAATTTGATATAACATGAAATGTCTTATTGACCTTCATTTTTTTATAATTAATTTGGTATAACAGGAGAGGGAAATTATCTATTTGAAGGGATCCCAGTTCTGTTTGGTTAAAACACAATATTTGTACCTTATTTGTTTTAAGTTCAAACTAGTCGTGTGAAAGTACAACATGAAGAGACCTAAGGCTTGCATTTAAAAAACTTAATTGTTCTAGAAAATAACGAGATTATCCTAAACTATTGTAGAAAGCAAGTATTCAATTGGGTTCATCTGTCAGCAAGGCTGGATTTTATGCAATCTTTATGCATGAGCTCTTTTATCTGTTGTTATTATCTGTCATGGTTTCCTTCTAGCTGTATTGTTATCTTGCTTGTAGTTACTAATTACATTTTGTACTACATTATTCTGCTTACTGTTATCCTGCTACACACTGATCCAATTTTTAACCTCGTAGAAGAAATTAGACTATTATTTAGATTTCTAGAACATCTACATACAAAACGAATGTATCTCTTCACCTCAAACAAATTTATTTGATAACTAGAAATATCTGCTCAATTATTGATCGATGTACAATTGTGGAATTTAACTTTTAACATCGTGTTACTATGCTGCAACTATTAGCTTACTTTCCTTTTCTTGAATGATCCATGGTGTGTTTCCTGTACCTTATGGGTTTACTGGGTATTTATTATTTCACCTTTGGTTTGTATGGTTGTTAATTTTTATAAAGTATGCATTTTATATTGTTTAAAATAGGTCAATTAACTGTCGAATATAAACCCTATTGTACCATGGAATTTTTCTGGGATATAGAGAAAGGTTCACGAAGCCTAAAAGATGGGTAATGGCTCTAAAAGAGAATGGTGAAGGGGAAGAACACCCGGTCAAAGTATTGGTGTTACCAAAGTATGGCGTCCTTACACATGCAAGAAAAAAACAGTTACATTAGTTGACATTTAGAAAACAAAAGTGTTATACTATTTGATTTTTAATATTTTATATTTACCTATTTTGGAACAAATAAATGAAGTTAATGCTGATGTGTACTTTTTTAAAATCATAAACCTACATTTATGCCGATGTTGGTTTTCGAAGTAACTAAATTTTATAATATTCCTTCCATCATAACTTCTGCGAATTGCCCAACAGATGTTTTATGATGTTTATATTGATTTTGTTTACTTAATATTCCTCTTTGTTGATTGCTACATATTGCTTGAAAAAGTTTTCACCAATCAAGATTGATTTTTTTTGTTAACTTGAGGGTACATTTTATTTGAATTAATTTCCATAATATGAGATGTTGAATGTGCTAAGAAACAACATTATTTCTGTAAGCTAAATTTCATGGGATTTTTGTCATGTGTATCAAACAAGAGTTTATAATGTTTCATAAGACATCCAATCGAAAGTAAAGTTTTCTGGTTAGTCAATGATTATAAGGTCGAAAAAAGATTTAATTGTAATTGAAATATTTTTCAGTTAAATTGATATTTCATGGAGAGGGACTGCACAACTATTCAGATATGCCGAGAAAGATTTGTGAATCCAAAATATTTTTAATAACGAATGACTATAGTTTGAAAGTTTCCCTTTTTATGATAATATTTATGCTTATACTTTTCATTCACCTTTAGGAGAAGGCACTGGTTAACTACGCCTGCAAAGTACATATTATACAATGTAGACGAGGGTCGTGTACAAGTGGGTTGTCTCAAGAAATATTACAAGTTAATTTTGGTTATTTCCTATATAAAGTAAAACCATCATAATTTTATTTGAACACATGCCCACAAAAATAATTGCAAATTTTTGTTTTTAAGCTAATTTAGAAGTGAAATTCAAAATCATTTTATTGTTGTATGAAATAAAAACAAATATATAAGGTGTAATTTTTATGGGAAACAATTATTTTTATATATGTAAAATTATATCATGAAAATAGTAAATGTTTTGTATCATCAATGGGACATGAATTGAATATAGAATTGAGAATATCATATAGGATAGCATGGTTGCTTCAAAACATCTTGAGTTTTGTTAATTTTTTGTTGTTTATACTAGTGCATCAATCAATTTGTTCATGATTGTGGCACTAGTTTAGGCTAGTTTTGATTGGCAATGCTACTTTAAACATATCAAATACAATCTTCTTGTTCTCTATCAAGGTATTATTAATAGAAAACTTGAAAAGGAAGATTTGATTTATCTCCAATCATCTATAACTCTTGCATCTAGGATGTCTCTAAAATAAAGGATACCAAAATATGTTGTTTGGATGTGGACAACTGTTCTGAGAAATTTGAAGACATATGTTGAAGATGTTGGATGAAATGATCAAATCCTCTTTGAATTTTCACTTTGGAAATGTCTTGCTTAGTTGTCTTGTTCTCTTTGAAGTGTATCTTCCATTTATTGACCAAGGTTGGTCATTGGAACTTAAATGATGGTGTTTGCTACCAAGAAATATTTTTAAAGGGAAATTTGTTTCCATACCCCTCAAAATAAAGATTGGATTGTGAGTTTTGATATTATTGATCTAGATTCTAGAAGCATCACGAAAAAAGATACGAGGATGTAAGTAGTCAAGAATCCAATGTATTATGGGTGAAAATAGCTCATACTAACATCTAAGAACAATTATAAGAGCATATTTAATGCGATTGTGTTGAGTGAACAATTATAAGAAACATCAAGTGTATTTTCCTATTTGAGCCCTATTCTTCTTTGATTAATTAATTAATAAAGTCCTATAGTTAGATTAACTGTTGAAATAGCAAGTTTAACTCAATATTTGGGCAATTGTAATCCTTTCTAGAAGATTTTACATTACTTCTATAAATTAGATTAAATAAAAAAGAAACATAGCATATCCTAAACATAATTGTTTTTATTAGGTAGGTGAGGTTTTGAAAGGGCCCAAAACCTTGTGCAAAGAGAAAGATAGAGCATGATGCACAACAAAACAAGGAACAACCAAGAGGAACTAAAAGACAACAAAAAATGAAATCGCATGTAACCTTACGGAAAATCCATCAAAATCAAGGTGGTTTAAAGAATTGAACTAAAAAATTTTGGTTAACCTTAGACCAAGGATCCATCTCCCCCAATCTCTTTTTCTTGTAATAAGGAGAATCCATAGACACATCAACAAATCGGTCATGCAACCTCGTAACTTTAGCAAATGTAAGATTATTTAGTGGAGAGTGACTGCATAACTATTCAGATATGTCAAGAAAGATCTATGAATCCAAAATATTTCTAATAAAGAATGACAATGGTATGAAAGTTTCCCTTTTTATGATAGTTTTATGCTTATATTTTTCATTCACCATATAGGAGAAGGCATTGGTTAGCTATGCTTGCATAGCACATATTGCCATGATTTAAAAATATACAGCTCAGATGAGGGTTGTGTACAAGTTGGTTGTCTTAAGAAATATTATGAGTTAATTTTTGGTTGTTTCCTATCTAAAGTCAACCTATATGAAGTAAAACCATCATAATTTTATTTGAACACGACTTGCAAAAATAATGACAATTTTGTCTTTTAAGCTAATTTAGAAGTGAAATTCAAGATTATTTTAGTGTCATATGAAATAAAAAAAGATATATAAGCTATAATTTTTATGGGGAATGACTATTTTTGTATATGTAAAATTACATAATGAAAATATTCTAATGGTGTGGCCTTGGAAAGCAAACCCAAACATGGAACTTGAAGTTATTCCCCAAGTTGAAACTAGGAGACCACTCTATGAGACAAAGGCCATTCAATCCCAAAAACTAGGGGCTTTCGCGAAGAATCATAGTGCAATACTTCGTATCATACAAGAAAAAAGGAAAGCAATTGTTCCACATAGTAATCACCTCAACCTAGCCTCTTAGTTTCCAAACCCTAAGAAACCATCTTCTAACCAAATCAATATTGGGATGATTGCCACATAATCTCCCAACGAGCAAACTCAATAGGCCAATCCAACGACTCGGCAAGCAGAGAATCAATAATATCTATTTTGATATTTGCATAGAGATCCTCCAAACTTGTAGATGTTGAGTAGGGACAACGATAAGAGGAGAGGGGCCAGAAGCTACCTGAGACTCAGCCAACCCCTCAGTCTAGAGAAGAAGTAGCAACCCCAGGAGCATCACAACTAACACAATCCAAACCATCATCATTTTGTAATATGCAAGATTGGTGTTGAATTTAATTGCTAATAAATTAATTGATCTCTATAGAAACACAATCTCAAAATAAAACAAATTTGAACCCTCAAAATTTGTTACACTTTTCATAATGTGCCTAAATAATTATATGTTAAGTCTAATGTTTAATAATAAATTGACTTTTCATTTCACACTTTTTTGGGTATAATTATGATTTAATTTCCCAAATTCCCAAGTTTAATTTGAAAAAAAATTAGACTTCTAATTGAAGTAAATAAAATAAAGGTAGTTTTAATTTATTAATGATCTAAGAAGAATTAAATTCCCAACTAAAAACTACCCTCAACTAAATAAGCCCTTTAAATTATGCCTCCAATTTCATTCCTTTTCTTTTCATTTGATTTTGTAAATCAAATTCATGTTTGCTTTCTCAAATTGATTTATATTCTCTTTTATTTTTGTTGATTAAAATGTGCAAGGTTGATGTTTGATTCATAATCTTCAAATTTGTTGCAGGTTTATTCTATCAATTGTCGGTTTAGAACAAAGGTTATACAATAAGTTGTGGTTTGGAAGTTCACATAAGTTTTCCAGTTATTTTGATGTGGATTGAAATTGTGTGTGTGTGTGTGTGTATATATATATAATTGAAATGTGCAAGGTTGATGTTTGATTCATGATCTTCAAATTTGTTATAGGTTTATTCTATCAATTGTTGGTTTAGAACAAAGGTTATACAATAAGTTGCGGTTTGGAAGTTCACAAAAGTTTTCTAATTATTTTGATGCAAATTGAAATTGTGTAATTTTATATATAAACAAACATTATACATATATATATTTGGAGGTGTTGGAATTCTTTTTTATTCAAG
>VDFB02187707.1:0-29522 GCA_007258455.2 Sequoia sempervirens | reverse complement strand
CTTCATCTATAGCAATGGACATTAACGACATGAAGAGTCTCATGTGATCTTTTTCTAATGGATTAGTCCTCATCAAATGATAACAAGTGGCACCTTTGAAGCGGTCCACTCAAACCTATCAAGGAGGAAGGCCATCCTATCAACAAAACACGTACCAAGGACTCTCCAAGGGAGGAGGTCAACAAATGGCATCTGCAAACCAGATAATTCCAGTCACTATGCCACTACAGGCAGTCAAGGACAACTAAAGTAAAGAGTTAATCCTAGGCCAGAATAACCTGGTGGAAGAAGAGAACATATGGTGCTTCCCATGTAGTGATAGTCACATGCCCTAAAATTGTCCAAGGGGAAATATGCAACAGAAGATAGCGGAACAAAGAAACAAGGGTGTACTCGCAAATACAAAAGAATATCAGTCTCTTGAAATGGAAAATTCCCTCTTTAGAGCACAAATGCAAGGAATGTTTTTAGAGCAAGAGCTAGATATTGCGCTTGACCAAGCGCTATTTTTGTGAATGGAGGAAGAAGATGCAGTATTCACAAATGAAGCTCCGACGACTAGTGCTCCACAAGTATAATCGGACTACAACACAAGATCCAAAAGAAGGCTCACTGGAGAATACGTACAACAAGATCTACTCTGTCCTCAACTATGTCAACCGCCATTGCAAGAAAAGCAAGCTCTGTAGGTGATTGGCCGACCTACTTAGTAGCCATGAACTCCACCATTGCTAGGAAATGAGACAAACAAGATGTCGATCCCATTCATGATGGATCGTTTCCCCTGAAGATGAGAGAGATACCACCATTTAAACCCAAGGCCCCGCCAACCATAATGCTCAATGTGGTGGAATAATTGAAGAAGGCACATGCTAATCTATCTCTATGGGATGTCATATCCATTCCTAAACAAAAGAAATTTATTTAGGAAGCATTAAAGAAGGAAGAACAAGTACCGCGAACGGATGCGACTCTACTGTGCGATCAAGATAAAAATAAAGAACCTGCGTTGTACCCTCAATCTTTGAAAGCCACAACTTATGTGAATGACACAAACAATGTAAAAGAGAAAGAGGTAAGTAAGACAAATCCCACGCCTTTATTTTTAACACTTATTTTTGGAGATAAAATTTTACATAATAACATGATTGATTTGGGAGCTAGCACAACAGTCATGCCAAAGCAAGTGGCCGATGCTTGAAGTATGAGACGCAAAATATGCATACAGTCAATCAATGGTTTAATCAAATAATAACATTTCATCTCTTATAAATCATTCAACCTTTATCTTGCATCATCCATTTAATTAAATAAACTAGGACTTTATTTAATTAAGTCTCAAAATTCATATTTCTCCCTTTTGATTTAAATAAATCCAAATATGTAAGTCAAAGGGGTCAAACTCACCTTATCATCATTAAGCTAATCTAATCCTAATTAGCCTAGCCTAACCATTTATCACATCCTCTAGATAATCCCACTTGCACAAATAAATCCATTTATTGATTTATTAAAATCAACATTTTCACTCAACATGGCATTTATGGGAATATTCCTCAAGTTTGAATTCAAAATCAAGTAGGCATGTACATCCAACAAATCAATTAATAAACTCTACATGTCCCCACTCATCATTTACTCTCAACAAATTTGAAATTTCCCCCTCTTGGGCACACTTCCCAAATATTGCACATGCATCAACCAATCACATGATGACAAGTGGTCTCTTTTCATTGGCCTATTTTTAGTCCCACATTGGTCCCTTTTCAACACTCTTGGCATTTGAAAATCTGTAAAATAGAGGCTTCATCTTTTATCAAACCCTCCACAATCATCCATGTAAAGTCACTCTTCAGGAGAACTGATTTTTCCCACCATCATACCATCCTCAAAGCAGTTTCATCACATTAGCTTATTTAAAGGGGTTGGGAAAGGGCTATTTTCCACAATAGCATCAATCCCCTCATAAGATCAAGTGTTTGTCTTGTTTTAGAATAAGGATAGTTATTTGTGTTTGTATTTGCTCAATTATATCATCCTTTTCCTTGTTTTCTAACAATGCAGATGGATTTTATGGGGAACTCTTGTGCTAACCTTGCATTATGATCTACGAATGTGATTTGTTCATTTTTTTTATGCAAGTTTAGAAAGGGGTCTACATTAAGTATGAGCCCCTTGAGAAGGGAATCATGCAACTAGATGGGAAGAAGGTTCCGACCGTCGGTCACATTAAAGATCTATCTTTAACCCTCTTCTCATGTCCAAGCCAAATGGTCACACAAGAAATAATGGTGATAGACATTCCCCTAGTCTTCGAGATGTGTCTTTCAAGAGATTTCACCAAAAATCTTGGCAGATATTTGGTGCTCGATTTGCATCTAAATCCTGTCTGAATATTTGCATCCAAAACACATAGCGGACAATGCAGTCCTATGCTTTGAAGCAACACATACTTCCTTCTTGTAAAGGGAGAGATACTATGTAAAGATGTTGGAAGACGAAGAAGACACGAGTGATCAAACCCCGAAGAAGAGGTCCTCCTCAACCAATTCATCAATTCCAACCCTTTCGAAAACTTTCATGCGACAGGACTAGGCACCTATGTGATCTTCGATGATGATCAAGTCTATCCAAAATTGATAAAGGATCAAGAAGAATATGATGATCTGAGTGACAACTGTCTATGGAAATTATATTTTGATGGCACCAAATGCAAAGTTGGTTCTGGAGCGGGTGTACGACTAGTGTCCCCAACAAGACCAGAGACCCTAAAGGCTTTTCACTTTCAGTTTCCATGCTAAAACAATGATGTGGAATATGAAGCCTTGGTTCATGGTTTGATTCTTGTAGAATGAATAGGCGTGAAGAGAATACAAGCATTCAAAGATTCAAAGTTAGTTGTGAGCTAGGTTTGTGGGCAAGCGGCTACAAAGAATATAAGAATGAAGTCGTATAGATATCAGATATGGGATTTGATTGAGAATTTTGAAGCTTTTAACATACTAGTCATTCCTCGATCTCAAAACAGTGTTGCTGATCGAATGGCTTCAATCGGTTCACAATTTGAACCAGTTTTTTATTCAACAATAAAGAAAAATGTAGTATAGATCATCGTCTGACCAACCATTCCAGACAATGATCAAAATTGGAAAGTTTTTGAGGATGACCTACATATCGCCACCTTTTTACATAAATCAGGAAGAGCTTATGATTGTTCACAACCAAGAGCATAATCTCAAGAAGGGTAAGTTATCCAGTTAAAAGGTAATAAGCTTCCTCGAGGTTTAATCTCTCTCAAAAATATTTTTGACTGCGAGGAAGCAAGAAATGGAAAACAAAGGTTCACTGTGGACATAAGGGATTATGAAGAGCTTGATGTCAGAAGCGACAAAAAGTTAAAGGTCAGAAAGGACGTTCCACAAAAGGATAAGGAAAGACTAAAAGATCTATGTTCTAGATATGACAGGGTCATAGCCTGAACCTATGATGATCTTAGAGGGTATGATCCGGGCATAATTCAACATACTATTGACTTGGTGGAAGGATCAAATCCTGTCCGAAAAAAACAAAGGTCAGTGAATCTGAAGGTCGAAGCATTGATGGCACAAGAGCTCACCAAATTGATCGAATCAAGGATCATATATCCAAATAAGCATTCCACCTGGGTGTCAAATCTGGTATCGTTTCAAAAAAAAAATGGCGATATTAGGCTCTGTGTTGATTTTAGAGATTTGAACAAAGCCTTGCTAAAATACCACTACCCTTTGTCGTCAATGGAGCAGATCCTACAGACTGTGGCCAAATCAGAGATGTTTTCATTGCTTGATGGTTTCTTGAGTTATAACTAGGTATATGTAAAGGAAGGTGACCAACATAAAACAACGTTTACCACTAAGTGGGGAAAGTTCGCATACTCAAAAATGTCATTCGGTCTCTCAAATGTTGGTGCAACTTTTTAGCGAGCAATGGATATTGCTTTCAAAGGATTAATTAATCAGATTATTTTAATATATCTGAGTGACCTAGAGGTCTTTTCAAAGTCAAAGGATGATCACTTTGATCATCTGGAAAAAGGTTTTCTAGATGTGTCAATAGTTCGAGATTTCCTTAAATCCTAGGAAATGTGTTTTTAGAGTACTCCAAGGAAAGCTACTCGATTTTGTAGTATCAAAGGAGGGAATAGTGATAGACCCTAAAAGGGTGAGATCTATAATGGAGTTGCCCCTACCAATAAACCAGAAGGGACTACAGTCTTTTTCTAGGGAAGATCAACTTTGTTAGCTGGTTCATTTTAGATTTCGCAGGCATCATGAGACCTATCACGCTAATGCTCAAAAAGAACCTAATGTTCAAATGGACCCCTGAAGGCAAAGTAGATTTTGAGCGGATAAAGGTAGCTATCTCCACCACTTTGGTGTTGGCCAACCTAGAATTTTCCAAGGATTTTCTACTCTATGTATACAACGGTCAACATAGCATAGCTTCGGTACTCACTCAAAAGGACAAAGGAAGTAACATAGAGCATCCCATTACATTTCACTCAAGAAACCTTAAAGGATATGAAGCTAGGTATAAATTTGTTGAAAAGTAGGCTTTTGCCATTGTTAAAATCCTAAAGAAGTTCTGACACTTGGTGTCAGCTAATAGAATCACCATTCTTGTTCCACATCCCAGTGTGTGGGAGTATATCATGAAGGGCGAAATAATTGAAAAGAGGGCCAACTAGATCACTAAGATCCTAGAGTATGATGTCGACATTAGACCAACCAAACTGGTTCGGGGAAGAGGTCTGTGTGAATATCTCACGCAAGAATTGAGTTCCTTAGTTGATGAAGAGACTGATCAAGTCTACACAAACTAGTTCGAGTCTGACGAGTCCTGGGTGACAGATCGAACACGATATATACAAAAGAGGCAGTACCCAACCAAACTTCCATCTCACAAAAGGTGATGCTACCGACTGCAAGGTACCGGGTATGTATTAATTGAAGGTATCTTATTTAAAAGAAATTATGATGGTGTCTTGCTCCGATGCTTGAATAAGCCATAGGCAGAGAGAGTTCTTAATGAATTTCATAGCAGTCCTAAGGGTGGATATTTCTCCACCAAGACTACTGCCTTAAAAATAATGTGAGCAAGATATTATTGGCCCTCTATGTTTTCTGAAGCACACCATTTGGTGAAAAAGTGTACTTAGTACCAATATTTTGTTGGAAAAAGAAAGAATTTCACCTTGCCCTTGAGCCCAATTGTAACTGAGGAACCTTTTGCTCAATGGGGTTTGGATTTCATCGGGATGATAAATCTTATTTCTAGTGTTGGCCATAAGTGGATCCTTACGGCGATTGACTACTTCACAAGGTGGATGGAGGTTGTCATCCTAAAAAATGCTACAGAGGGTGAGATCGTCAACTTCCTTGAAGAGCTAGTAACAAGATTTGGCTCACCAAAAACTATCATATCTGACAATGCATAGGCTTTTGTAGGTTCAGTGATGTCATATTTTTCTATCAAACATGCAGTTTACCTTAAAAATTCATCAAATTACTACCCACAAGGAAATGGGTTAGCGAAGTCGACAAACAAAAAACTAATTAGGTTGATCAAGTGCATCGGGTTAGAGCGACAAAGGGATTGGCACAAGCACCTGCGAGCTACTTTGTGGGAAGATCAGATTACACCCAAGAAGATCTTGAAGGCCTCTCCTTATGAACTAGTGTACAGAAAAGGGTAGTTTTACCTATTTCCATAGAGATCCCTGCCTTGCAACTACTAAAAGCCTTGGAGATTGAAGAAAGCGACGAGATGGAAGTAAGGTTGGCGAAACTCCTCAAACTCGAGGAAGATAGAGAAAAGGCTTATGGAGCCATGATCAGTCACCAATAAACAGTAAAACGATGGTTTGATAAAAAGACCGCCAATCCAAATTTTAGGGAAGAGAACTTGGTACTAAAGTACGATGAGTGCATTGCGAAACTAGGACAACATACAAAATTTGAAGCACTATGGAAGGGACCCTTCTGTATCAACATGTGCAAGAAAAAGAATGTATATGAGTTTGAAGATATGGAAGGAAACGCTTTGGATATATTGGTGAACAACATTTATCTAAAATTGTTCCATTAAATGCACAAGTTCTTTTAAAATTTTCATAGTTATGTACCATATGTAAATTTTTTTGTAAATACATTTTAGTTTTGAGAATAAGCCATGAGAATAACATAGAGGAAATAGTAAAGTATTGTATCATATTATATTCATTGAAAAATTTACAATGTAATACGAGCCTGAGGCTCAAATTTAAGCATGAAGCTCTCTCAAGCAAACCAAAAAAGAGTCACAAAGCAAAAGAAGCAAAATGGAGGCAACATGCAAAAAATAGTAAAGCTAAGCCTCCAACCATTGTTAAGCAGTCGAAGTAGCTCGTCGTCAGGTTCTTCTTCTTATTCGTCTTTAGGGTGAAAAGTGGGGTGAACACATAGCACACATAGGCTTGACACCACACGAACCTCAGTTCTCGTTGTCGTGGCTATACACCCGAAATTTGAAATGCTTTTTCTAGTTGAGCCCAAGAACACTTTCCATGCCGTACTCCCGTAGCAGGAAGCTAGCCGTTGGCAAAGATGACGAACGATGCCTTTTGAGGTCCATGGTGCAAAATTTAGTGAGGAAAGGCAACCAAGCTATGTCTATCCAATAATCAATGTGCCTAGGATGTCCATGATGCTCGGAATGCCAACACTAGGGATAGCCACTTGCACGATTTCGCCGAGCCCTTCTAGCAGTACAAAGTCAAACATCTGGTCGCACAATTCAATTATCATGGGCTTGGTGATGTTCAAGTTGATAAGGGAGGCCACGAAGCAAGAAACAATGTTGCAATTGCTTCTCAACTGGTTCTCATCTTCAATATAGTCCTGGCTGACTACCCATTGGAACGCAATGAGAACAAGGTAGTCACATTTCTTCACCAGGTGCTTAATTTTGTCATAGGTGACCTCCACCATGGAGGTGTATTGTGGCCTCCGTGGTAGAAGTCGAATAGGAGTGCCTAGGCCAACCAACATTATGAAAAAGCAACAAAAGCTAGCGAGATGGGACATAGCAGGAAAAGCTTGCTAAACTTAAAAAGCTATTTTTTCGAATGAATATTGTAATTTAAGGTGGCATAGCTATTTATAGAAAAGATGCGTTGGTGAACCCAACCAACAGAGAATCTATTTCTTGCTAGATGACAACAGAGAAAATATCAAATCAGCCAGAGGGGAGGAGATGAATCATATGACAAATTTGACAGAGGTCTTGAGAAATAAATTTGGGCATTGGGAGTAAATGCTCGCATAGGCCTCGATCGTCGACATGTGTCCTTTGCCATCATCAACACCAACTAGCTTACTTATATGAAAAGACATGGATTAATGTGTTAAGTTCTGATAAAATAAATACGCACATCTTTTCAAAAGTACCTTACGCTACTTAAGCATGTTTTTCATAGCTAGAATCATGCTCTTTAATGTGTTTAGCTTATTTGTGAAAGAGGTAGTGGGGAGAATGTACTAATTCCATTCTTGCGGCGAATTTGGCATTCCCAAGAGATATAGACCCCAAATCCACACGTATCACCTCAGTGGCAACATTTAGTGGACTAGCGGTAACGATAGAGCCTTAACTACATGTATGTGCAAAGGAATTAACTGCACCCAAAAGCAGATTTTTCTAAGTAGCGAAAAAGAGAGTGGTCATTTCATTGAAGAAACTCTTTAACTTATTGGCACAACAATGGTGGAAGCATCAACATCTGGTAGAAAAGATGGAGCCTCGTCCAAAAATAAAGGTTACACAAATATCTTTGGAAGGGATTTGTTCGCCAATGCTCTAGCACCAGAAGAACGACAATTTGATTACACCAAATCAGTGTAACTGGATAATTGTGTCAGAAGAGAGGCAGTGCAAGATTTCGCCGACAACATTTTTGATCCAAAGTTGGTGACTAACCCTAAAAGCCTTAGGGAAGGGGCATTGCAAAGAATGATCCAGCATGGGTCGGCTAAAAGTTTCGTGTCTCAACTCTGGAATTATGGTTTGCCATAGTTCATGTTGCCCATTGTGCACCCATGCCTAGAGCTAGTAGATGCATGTGCTAAAAAAATCAACAAGGAGACAGGGGTTATTACCAGCAACAAGATCAACGTTTCAATTTCCAGGGTGGCCATACGGGATATGTTGTGTATCCCTATGACTTGGGGTGTCGAATGCTTTGATGAGGAAGAGATGGAATTTTTTTGGGAAGCCAGGACTAAGAAGGGGAAATTTTATGAGGATGAAACGAAGGAAAGACCAGAGAGAGATCACTTTCCTTTTCCTCTTATGTGCAGAAAATTCAAGAAGGATACATAGTTTGTTTTCTCAATGCTAGCCTGGATTTATGGCCTTGATGATGATGAAGAAGTCCATCCCTTTTTGATGGGCCTGGCTTTCATGCTTAAAAAGGAGAAAAGTCAGAAGTATTATGATTTTGCTAACACAATAGCTGAAGGGATGCTAGAGAAATTGAGGATCTATGATACTGAGTATAAATTTAGGTATTCTTCTTTCTTGGTTCACTTGATTTTGCATCAAAATTCTGATTTTCTGGAGAGAAGCTTGTCATTATCTAGGTTTGATGTAAAAGGTTTCTATTAGCCAATTTTAGTATGGACTCATGTATTGTCAAGAACATGGGATTACTACTGGTTTGTGGATTATTTTATGAGGCCATTACTTCAATAGTTGCTCCCACGCCCTATGGGCCACTTCTCTCTTGAGGTCTTGCAATGTATGAAGACTTCGCAGACCCCGATGGATTATTTTCTGGGTGAAGATTTCACTTTTATCAGATTCCATGGTTTCATTGGGCCTGAGCCTTTTAGACTCCCCAAATTTGTAATGGATAGAGTTTTTGCTTTGGAGGCATGTCATTAGGAAACCCTTTCCGACAATATCTATGGTGCTAGAAGGCATAAGACAGGGCTTTACTCGATTCCCCTTAGCATTGCCAATAGCCAGGTAACACTAGTGAGGCCGAAGGTGGAGGGTGAGCTTACAAAAAAATTGGCGCTCTTAGGCTTGGTTCTCATTTGTGAATGTGGGATTACAATCCGACAAAGAACCTCTCGACCTTGAAACATGAGAATCAAGAGTATTTTGAGTCAAGGAAAATTTTGACTTAGGAAAGGCCAAAATTATACATCGACTTGGTCCGCATACCATTCAAACGACCAACATGGATGAATTTTTATGCAGTGTAGGCAGAGTATTAGAAGAACCTCCCAATGGGTAAATCCCTCAACATGCAATTGAAACGCTTGGGGTGGTCAGAAATGAAGAAGGAAGATTTCTGGAGGTTTCAACAAGAGATGAGATGCCCCAATGCCTTGTTTGGAGATCTGCGGCCAAATGATGAAAGGTCCAAGAAGATTTACGACGATGAGGTTGATGCTAACAATAGTAATCCAAAGACTAGTCATGAGATTGAGGAGGAGGAGCTTGGACCGCACCATGCTTCTCAACCTCAGGAATCAGACAAAAGAAAAGGATTGAGGCAAAAGGATTCATAAGTCACATCCTTCGTTAGTGCTTGAAGCAAAGGAAAAGAACCTGACGGTCCCCAAGAAGGTCCGCTATGGTTATCGAAGGCCAAGTTTCAGTGGGATTGGCTGCCAAAAGATCAAAGCATACTAGTTTTGATCATGAAAAGAGGAAATGAGTACAAGATCTAGGCATTGGTGCATCAGTTAGAGGAGAAGATGAAGTGGAGTTTGCTCTGCAAGGTGTTTCAGCTGCCACGACTCAGGTAAGTTTGGCTCCCTCTCTTATTTCTACCTTTGCATCTCTGATTACTCCTCTGCCCCAATCTATGGAGAAGAATCCTCCATCCATGAACCTAGATCCTTTGGTCCTTAATGAACCCCCAACAGTTTTCAACAATGAACCTTGTGAAGTAATCCCACGCACCGAAAGAGCATCATTCGCTTCATCTGCTATTGATTCTTTAATCGCCCTATCAAGGGCGCCCATTGAAAGAGTTGAAGCATCCATGTTGACCATTACTCCAAGTCCATCCGCTTCTGGGAAAAAATCTCTCCTTTCGCTCGCTTCTCTTTTCACCTTAATGGGTTTTCCCCTTTCTCAATCTCAATTTGGTATCCCACCATTTTCTATGATAACACTCCCATTTGCCTCCCCACATTCTCATACATCCAAGGTTTCTCCTTCTGTCACCCTTTTTGGTCTCTCTCTAGGTACTTCCATTGCTGCACAAAGCACTGACACCCCACAAAGTCTCCAAGAGCATTTCGATGCAACCAAGCAAGCTCGACATGCCAGAAAGTAGAAATGGTAGTTAAAGAATGTCGCAATGTAGCTAAATACCAAGAAGATTGAAGCTTGCTTCAATGAAGAGCAAAATTCTCTACTGATCACTACCATGAACCGCTAGTATCCAAGCTCGAGGGGCAAATGTAGATGGAATATTATGACATCAAAGCCATGGGTTTGGATTTAAGTGAAACTCACCCATGCGACAAGGTGGTCCTAGCTAAGGCCACCTAGAAGGTGGAATATGCGGATTACAAGAGGTTGGATAGGAAATTGAAGAAGCGTGAGGCAGAGTTGATAAATGTAAGGGAAACAGTGAGCATAACGTAGACAAATATCAATGCGAGAGATGTTGAGATGGCCTGCATAAGACATACAAAATCAGTAAGGAGAAGCAACCAAGTTGCTCAAGGAGGCCCAAGGTGAACAGGTTCAGTTGTATGTTGAAATTGAAAAGCTAAGAGTTGAGCTTGCCATTGAGCGCCAGACAAACGCAAAGTACCGATGTACTTAGGAAAAAATATAGAGAAAGTTGGACGACGTCCAATCTTAGGCTTTCAACAATCTACAAAAGGCCCAGATGGAAGTAAAAAGGTCAAGACAAGAGAAACAAGAGATCATGTTTGCTTTGTAGGCTCGCAACCTAGAGATCATAAGGTTGAACTCTGAATTAACAAATTCCCTTTGAGAGAAGAATCAAATGGAGGAGAATGTAAGAGTGAGAGAGGCTTAGTTCCATTAAGAGTTAATTGCTGCACAAGGGTCTGGGACTCTCCCGATATTGAAGACTGCTGATATCCACACACTAGGAACAAATCATAGTTGTGGTTGCCATCCTCAAGCCAGCCCTACAGTTCTTAATGGATGCTTGGGAATTAAATGGAAAGGTTGGCTCGATGGTCGACCAAATTATGTAGATATATGCTCCCTGAGTAGCAGAATCACAAAATTTGATTTCCAAATTGTATGTGGTCATTGATGAAGCCCTAAGAAGTGCAGTGATTTTGGATCGAAAGGTCTGCCTCAAGCAAAGTAAGTGAATTCATCAACTGCCACAAAGTCGCAACAAAGAGTAAGGAGCTCCAAGTAGTGCTGAACAAAAAGGTCAACAAAATCAAAAAGGATTTCAATGTTTTGATTGGCTATGATTTTCCTCCCCCTTTTTCACCAGATGGAGAGGTGTTATCAGTTGAGCAGATTATGAATGCAATCAGACATAAGGTCTAGACTTCTACAAAACTCCCAGGTTCAAGCACGACACCCACCATTGATGAAATCAAGCATAAGATCTTTCCCCTTTCCCGTCTCTATTATCACCTTGGGGCTATTTTAGCAAGATGGGGAGTTGTTTCCTTCAAGGAAGTCTTTGAGTTAGATCAAGTGTACACGGTCTTCCTTGCTCTCATCCAACTCACTGATTTGGATTGGGAGGTGCAACATTCTACTTTCCTCAAATTCTAGGAATTTCCAAAGCTCTAGGTTTGTGCTTCTGCAAGTGAAGGCCCCCTATGAATTGCCATAATTGTGAAACAATTTTTCCTTAATCTTCTTTTGGTTTTCATCTTTTATACGTTTTGGCTTTAGGATAATTTGCGCTTAAAGCAAAAGTTCTGAAAGGCGCACAATGTGCCATGTGGTGGTTGTGTGGCTTTCGTTTATCATCTTCCTTTTGGAAGAAAGAGCTGGGGCACGTGTTAGCTTGGCAAGGATTTCCTCTAAAGCTATTTTCATAGATTTGAGATTCCTTGACTGCTCGACACGTCATGTTTTTGTTTTGGGCAAGTTGTGTTTTAAGGAGCGATCTCTTTTGGGAGTTTGTTGGAGCATGTTGGGTCTTTCTTATTTTTAGTTTAGAACCTTCAAGGTGGCACTGTCAATCTAGGTGATTGGTCAAATAAGATTTTTCCAGGCTATTTTCTAGGATTTGATTGTTTTCAAATGACAATATTTGCTAAATATCTAAATGACATAAATGAGGTAGTTGAGAATTATTGAGCAAGGATTGTCGTGATCTAATCAAAGATCTATGACCGGATCATGAGCTATCAAATGTTGGCATATGACAACATTTACTTTTGGGACGTTGGAGGCAGTTCTCCTTTTTCAACTATAAATGGGAGGCGGTTACAGAAAGAAAAAGTTTTTTTTTCGAAAGTTCTTTTAAGTTTTCCTTAGTTATAGAGATATTTTTAGAAGCTAAAAGCTTGTAGAACACTACTTCTCTCTGACATGCTATATTGTTTTAACTCAAAATATTATCGGATTGGCATTCGACCTTTGTTTTTTAAGTTCATTTGATATTTAAGTACTAACTATTTGGAAGAAATATTTGAAATTGTGCATGTTATTGCCTTTTTCAAGTTCCTTCTTTATGTTTCGTTCAAAAATATGACACTATGTTAAGTTTAATTCAATAGTTTGAGTAGCTGATTTCCATGTTGTAGGCTTTTATGATATGATGATAACTTGCGGAAATTGGATTATGTCTGTTGAACTTCTCCATTTTCTTTAATTTTTTTTTTTTCATATTATGTTGTAAAAAGAGGAAGGGTTTATGCAATTTCTGAATGTTTTTTTGTTAACTTTTGGAACTTTTATGCTTGATCGGACCTTAATGAGCACTTCCCGCGGGGAAATCTAAAAGACTACACTGTGCTTGTACTTAGCCTTTGTTGCTCGTTCTCTTCCCAACAATGAAGAGTTGTGGCATTCTGTGTCTATTATATCATTTATAGGAGAAGAATTGGGTTTAAAATGTTGTAAAACCTTTGGCGCATCACCATTTTCATGTTTTATATTTACATTTCTTTTTACCCTTTTCTTCAAACTCAGAGAAGAACCAACTTTCTATAAAAATCCTAGAGGTATTCAATGAGGTGCAAATTGGTCCCCCACTCACTGAATTTTCCATAAGGTTGTTGGAGAGGCATAAGCTTTAATGATCAACAATATGTATGTATGTGTGTACATACATACACACATACATATGTATGTGTATATATGTGTGTATATGCATATATACATATATATATACATATATACATATATACATATATGTATATACATATACATATGTATGTATATGTCTATACATGTACATACACATGTACATACAAATACATATATGTGTATGTGTATATCACTTAATATGAATTTATTTTACTTAATTAGTTATTATATAGAAGATTCCATAAACTCATAATTATATATATTAGAGGGGAGGTTTAAATATACTATAGAGGTTTACCTCTATATATATGTAGAGATTTTTGTATCTATATGGTTTGACCTTATCTGCCCATTTTTTATATAGCTTATCCACCTTTAATATTATAGGCACCCAAAAATATCCAACCATATTACATTAGACTTTATTCTATCTTAACTATTAATTAATTAAATATTTATTTATTTAATTCATCCTTTGACCTTATTCTTTGTATAGTTTAGATACTTAATTAAGCCAAAAATTTGCATCTCCAACTATTCTACCCTTAAAAGTTGAATTTAAAACAGTCATACCTTGACAATGAAAAGAAAACACAATACTTGTCATTCAAAGTTGATTACCAATTTTATTTAATGTGTACTTATGACATGAAATTTTTTGGAATGCAGTTTGTTTGTGGCAGTGTTTCTCCAAGTTTGAGAGAAGGGAATGGATGGGAGGATACAGCTTTGGGAATGGCAAAATTTTTCCCAGATTATGGGGACAGTATGAGAACCCTATTAAAAAATCTGTAAAAATTAACATTTGTTTTTCATTACTTCCATTAATATTTTTATAAATTTTTTTAATATATAAATATAAATATTTATTTTTAAGACCTTTTTAATAATTTTTTACTGTTTTTAAGTGAATTCATCAGGGACACCCTGACATCTCTAGGACACCAGGGCATCCACAGAAGCACAACAAAAAAAAAGAAGGGCTGTCCTTGTCCACCATCCACGAAACATCCTGAACATGATCCAGATCCTCAGGAATGCATCCTTGTGGACCACTGCTTCCTAGAGATTGGATAAGAAGAAAAATATAGGTACATAATTCTGCAAGGAGGTCTCAATTTCCTTATCTTACACCTGAAACATGCCCTACAAAGAACTGAAGGGCAGATTAAGAGCACCAGCCACTCCAGGGATAAACTTTGACCATGAAAATAGTCCTTAGCTGCCAATTTGTTGGCCAAATTCTATGACCACACCAGTACAAATTCTGCAATGGTTGTCTAAGGTCAAATTTTGTTAGCCACTATCAATTGCCAAAATAGCTACTTTGTAAGGAATTTCATAAAAAAGGAAGTTTGAATATTAGGCAAAAAAACAGCAAGACTTTGGCATGCAACATAACGGTTACTTTCCCATCTATTGGTATATTATAAGCCCCTGACACAAGGGAAATTTAAAGGGATGTCTATTGTCAAACCTCTACTTGGATATGAACTACTTAATAACTGGCTCTTTTATTAGAAAAAAAATTGTAACTATAATCCAAATTCTGACATAATGGGAATCTTATTCAACTAGCAGAACATAACCAAAGGAAGAAGAAAGGAATTGGAAGTATGAGTTTTGGGCAAGAGTATTATTCCTGAAAAGCTATACATATGGTATAAATGACTTTATTAATGCTGATTATAGATACAAGCTCTAAATTTTAAAAAATCTTAACAATTCCCATAAGATTCATGGGCTAATTTTAATATACTTCAAGTATTGGACATGTACAGTATACTAATATATTTTATCCATTAGACACTTTCTGGTAAATATTATCACTCTGCTTTTTCCAGAAGTAAGGAAAACTTCATGGGCTATTTAGTATTTTTAGCTCAATTGTAAACTGTACTCTTTTGGAGATGTCTTCTTTGCCACTTTGCTCTACAGAAACATGGGTCTTTATCATGTTAATCACACCTACTACCACAAAACCTTGGTTTACTAGACAATCTATTATTTGATATTAAACTACCCCCAACATTTTCTTTGTAATCTGGCAAGACTTTATGCAAGAATCCTTGCATACACAGATACATTTCTATCTATCCATCTATATATTTGCACATTCCCCCTGCCCCTGCACCAATTCTTCTTGAGGACCCCATTTTGGAAAAGATCACAACATATGAAGATCAATCAATACAAGAAATGAAAAGAATTGATGTGCTGCTAGGCACCCCATGTATCACTGCAATGTTGGAGGGTAATTCGAGCTAAATTTCAGAGGAATCCAAGAAACCTTAAATACTGTTGCAGCAGAAAATCATATCTAGGTATGAATGATTATTGTTTTTCTAATGTAACACTAACAATTTTTGCCAGATTGATAGGTATGAATACTGCATTATGGCACAACATAAAATACATAAAGAATGGCATTGATAAAATGCTAGAATAACAATTCTTTGCAACGGATTTCTACAAGATAGAACATGTGGGTCAGAAGATAGTATATTGAATGTTAATAATATTAAATACTAGCAATGAGTATGACAGTTCTTTGCTGTGGATTTCTACTAGATAGAACATGTGGGTCAGAAGATAGTATGTTGAATGTTAATAATATTAAATACTAGCAATGAGTATGACAATTCTTTGCTGCGGATTTCTACTAGATGGAACATGTGGGTCAGAAGATAGTATATTGAATGTTAATATTCAATAATATTAAATACTAGCAATGAGTATGACAATTCTTTGCTTTGCTATGGATTTCTACTAGATAGAACATATGGGTCAGAAGATTGTAAATTGAATGTTAATACAAATTAAGATAAGATCATGGTCTTCTTGTTGCACAAGATGAAGGATTTTTAATCGGTAATCCCCACACAGGAAACAATTTCTTGAGGCTTTTAATGATTGTTTTGATTTCAAATTTCATAAATTAAATTGTGACCAGAGCTTGATTCAATGTTTATAAACACAATTGTGTAGTTGCCTAGCCTAGCCAGCAGGCCTCCTGGGCATTGTGCATCCCCATAATAAAACAGGGAGAATTTTTCACCTGACATTACATTATATATTGTTCAAATTTTCGTACACCTAGGGGTTCAATGTCATCACCAAAATAGGAGTAAACAGAATCTTGCAAATGCACCTATCAAAGATCTTATTATCTACTAAGTAACAGTGTGATTGCAAATGTTTGAGCAGTTGTGAGCAGTTGTGCCTAGTATTATTTGATTTGATTAAGATTTCATCTTCTAAATTGTTGTAGAAATATCATAGTAGTTGCATTCAGCATTATTTTATTTCTGGTGACTGAAAAGAAAGTGTGTTACCATGACTGTTTAATGTAATGGGAATTTTTGTAACACCCACACAGACTTATCTACATAAAGACCACAATGAAAACTGATATTTGTAGTAAAGGGGATTGTCATGTAAGGTTAATATGAATGGGGGACGTTTGTAAGAGCATGACCCAAGTCCAAATCTCACACCATCACAATAAAACAAACCACAACTTTAACATACCTATTGTGAGATTTTACCTTAATGGTTATAGAATACATTGCAATTTTCCAATGTAATCTAAACATACCTATTGTGAGATTTTAGCTTAATGGTTATAGAATACATTGTAATTTTCCAATGTAATCTAAACATAACCTATGACTATGACTGCACTAAATATGACAAATAACCTAGCCCAATTTTTACCAAGCTAAAAAAGATTGATTTTTAGATTGCAATAAAAGTGGCCCATAATCTCACCCAAGATTTGCTAATCAAGATTAAAAACATCGAGATTCAGATTGCAATTACAAGTTATAAGGAAACTCTAATACCTTATTGTGGTGATTATGAGCACCAGCAATAGCCATGGCCTCCACATCAAAGGAATCCACTCTTTTAGCCCTCTTAATGAGCTTGCGCCTGGTGAGCTTGTCCCCCCTACTAATACTACCACTACTGGCATCATCTTCAAGAAGCCACTTTTCCTGCACTTCAGTGTCATCAACCCACCTCGACTCTGTTTGCACCAGTGGCTGTGTGACCTCATTCCTACCTTCTCCGTCCATCTTCACAAATAATATAAGTCCGGTAGGAAATTTGCCAATGAGATCGTCTCCCACCAATTCTAGAATTGCATGAGCTATCTAAATTGATTTAGTGAAACAGGAAAAATGGTAGATTTTTTAATTGTCTATAAGAAGCAGAGCTTTTGTTATCCACAGTAATTGCTCATCCACTCAAATCCCACAATCCAACAGAAAAACGAGCTCATTCTCCTCGGCCCACGTCGTAACATGGCAGCCCAAACCCAAACGTCCATTGAAATGTCTAAAAACTAGCAGACAAAAGCTGACCCACGTTGCAATGTTTTTGCTTTTTTCTTTGATTTTCTCTGTAGTTCACCATCTTCTGTGCAAAATGTTAAACTCGTGGATATGAAAAGAGTTCTCACCTCCAAAGTGAGTGAACTTTGCACGCTTTTTTGATAAAGATTTCTTTTTCGGCTCCGGAGTAAACCATCAGTTTGTTTTTTTCACTGAAACTGAACATGGGCAGCGGGCAGACTCTGTCTGACGCTCGCAACTCGCTACAATTGGGGAGCTCCAAATACGGCCAACATTGGTGGAGCCAGACAGTATAACGTAGTCAGGATCGGGGCAGCTCTCTCATTCAACGTGGGAGCCGCTGGCTGGTTGATCGATTAATTAGAATATCCACATTTTCCTAAGAAACTGTTTAACTGTGTTTTTTTGCGTCACCAGGCGGGATTGCGTGTGGTTGCAGTTTTAGGGAAATTATTATAGTTGTTATGATAAATACATGTGCTTGGAGTTATAGGAAAATTATTGTAGTTGTTATGATAAATACATGTGCTTTTTATTCGTCAGGAGATTAATGTTTGACATGCAAAAAGGTCACAGCTAATTGATTGTTTTGCCCTAGAAATTGTTTTTAACTACATACTGCAATAATATATTATGTACGATGGGCAAAGCAAGAATGGATTGTACGTTCTGTAATAACTGTTCCTCCTAAAGTCTAAGGAATTTTAAAGTTTCCACGTGATGGCGATTTTATTTATTATTTAATGAGTTTTCTACTAGGTCGTTAGATGTCTTAAATATATTTAAAAGAGATTTTTAAGATGTTTACATAGATAAGTAGTTGTTTATGACTCGGTGTGATGGTTAAGTATTGTTGTTGTAGTCATCAAGATTCAAATTTTTGTTGGGCAATTGTGATTGTGAATATTATGCCTTCGCTAATCCAATGTTCTCGCAAACTTGAATCTTTGTGCTAAAATAATGGGTGTTCATGTCCTTATCATTATGCTCCAAAACCTCGTTAGGTCGGTGTGCTTGCACGCTGTGCCCTTTCTTGACTATTAGGCTCACGAGTTTGGATTATTTGCTTTAATGTTGTGTGTACATGTCAAAGATGAGATCCCTCATATATGACCTCACCTAACTTGACCCAAACTAAAAATTGTCAAGATACCAATAAAAAAAAAGAAGATAAGTCAAATTATTTTAAATAAATGTATTGTGGATATTTTATATTAGTAGCATTCATAGTGTAATATATTATATGTTAATTCAATTGGCATTTTTTTGAAGTCTAAATCATGCAAACCCTTTCCTTTTATAAAAAAAATGTGATGTTTCATTATCACAAAATGTGTAATTGACAAAAAAAAATGAAAAAATAGTGTCGCTATCAACTACTCCAGAAGTAAGGGTTTTCGGTAATAAGTTTGCATGTCTTTCCTTTGTGGTGGATAACTCAATTGCTAGCAAAGGGACCAAGAAAAATAGAGTTAATGTTCTACAATTGGTTTTGGTGGAAGGTAATCATCCTTCGTTAAATGATGTGCTTCCTGCCCCCATTTCTCCCTCAAACTCCCACAGAGTTCATCATAGTGATTTGATGGTGATGGAAATTTTAGATGCCATGAATCAACCTATTAATGATACCTAGGCTAAGTTAGGTCCCTAGCACAAGGAACACTTGGATGGGACAACAAACATGGAAAACAACCCCAAGCAAAACTCAGGGAACATAACAACTACCTTGAATTCAATAAACCCATTCAATGTTTTGTCGAGCCCATAAAAAAAATTAAGTGAGGAGGTTAAAAAGGAAATAGTTGGAAATCAATAGTTCTTTGCAAAGCATAGATTGATTGGAAAATCCAACCATTTATAGCCCTACCTTCTTGATTTGCATTAGTGGATCAATGATTCCCAACAACCTATTATGAAAGAAAAACTTGAAATCTATCCCTATTCTCATGGTTTCTTTGTTGTGGTATTTGACAATGTGTTGGAGATTCAAAATACCATCCTTCACTCTCTTTGGGTATGGAGACAACATTTGCTTATGCTAAAACTATGACACCTCTCATTCAATCCCTACATTGAATCATTTATTGTAATGCCTAGTTGGGTTCATCTTCCTAATCTCCCACTCCACTTCTAGGTTGAATCATGCTTTGAAGCTATTAATGATGCACTAAGCAACTTTTTGGCTACTAATAATGTTTCTTTTGATTTTATGTACACAACCTTCACTCGCATATTGGTCGATCTAGATACTTAAAAAGACCTTGGACCAATAAAAAGATAAATGATTCTTTTGATTTTATGTAACATTATTGAAAAAAATGACGACATAAGGCGATTGCCACCACCAATCACCCATGACGTGGATGCCACCTGTGCCACACTAAGCCATGCATATCCAAATTTATGACCTTCCCACAATTACTATGGGAAGGCACCCACCCTTCCACCCACCATTCGAACACATAAAGCATCTACCCAGGGGACAATATTTCTTTGAGTGTGATGCCATCTACCCCCATATTCGAAGACTATCGGCCTCCATATTGCCTTCTCTAAGGATATGATTCATTGTAACCGATTCAAAACTATCCAAAAGCTTTAGAGCCACCTCTAATTTTGCACTTAGTTTCCAATTTACCAACTTTCGTGATCTTAAAGCGTAATGAAAAGGGAGGAGTACCCTTCAATTGTAAGATTTCCTACCCTCAATTCATGACAAAACCTTAACCCCAAAATTAAAGCTTGTAATTTAGCAGTGTTGTTGGTGCCAACTGGTAAGGGCTCAACCAACTTGCCAATCATTCTTGCTTGCTAATCTCTAACTAAACAATCGGATACAGATATCCTCAGATTTCCTTATGAAGCACCATTAAAGTTCAACTTGAACCAAGGTTGTAGATCTTCTTATATATAACTAGCATATATTTTATTTGGATAAACTTTCCCTTGATTTTACTAACAAAACCAAGGGATATTTCTCCAGCTTATTGATAAATAGATAACTAGGACTTATATATTTAAGCTTCCTATGTAGCTTATGAGATTAACCTAGATTTAGCCTCAACATTCATTAAGGAAATTATAGATAATTACTTTGATGTGATGTCATCCTTAACATCATCAAGATCCATGGTACCATTGTGTGGATCACAACCTCCTATCTCATTTTCACTTAATATCTTATATCACCATTAAACCTCTTCTTTATACAATTTTGATGACCTTGACTAAGCTTGAAAGGCTTGCACCATATTAATTAGATCAACATAGTTTACACAGGATTCAAACAAAGTTGTGTCACTAGTGCATAAAGTGTGCAAGATACCCAAAAATTACCTAGACAAACACATAACATATGTAGGTGAGCTGTGTTTGCATGCAACTAGACTACCCCAACATAAGGTGCACACACATTAATCCTATGCATGAGGAGCTAAACACATCTTTTTAGTTGATACAAGTTTGTACCAACCTGAGGATGCTTTTGCATTAAGAAACATGAATGGTCAAGGCTCACATATTATGTTGTATTATAGGTACAACATTGTACTAATCTTCACATCTTCATATCCTTCACCTATTAGTGTTATGCATGCATGTAAGATACTACATATGTGGTCCTTAAGAGAAGAGGATCATTTACACATAATAACAATTGCTAGACCCTTCCCTTCTTACAATATTTTTGTAAGTGTCATTATATTCAAAGTACACATTTAAAAAGACAAAATTTAAATAAATTTTTCTACTATATTAAAGTAGCCACTCTTTGTATAAAAATGTTATTTAAATTTAATTGTGTATTTTATTTTAATAAAAAATTACCTTATCGACGTGTTTATTATATATTAAATGTGATTTATTTATTGTAAATTTATATAAAAATAATTTTAGTGAGATAATAGAGGTTATTTCTTCACCCTCATTGTATTGAGGATTTTATGGAGGATTTAATGTCATCAACAAGATTATTTTGCTACCCAATACAAGAGCATGAATCTATGTTGATACCTCTTCGATTGAAAGCCAAGGATCAAGGCATATCCATTTGACCAAAATCAGTGAAGGTGTGATCTTGACCTCATCCTTTATATATAATATCTCTAGGGCTTTGAACCTTGGTAAATGGCGTAATCAAAGAATATACCACCACCCTCACCTAATTATACTCGACCAATTGAAATATAACCCTTTGATTATTTATTCTTTTCAATATCACAACACTACTTTTTTGAAAATATAGATATATTGAAAACATTCAATTTCATAAATAACATTATCATGTATGCTGGATAGACATTGCCTCCCAAGCATTGTGTCTTTTCAGTAGTTAAATACACAATTTAAAATTCGTTGCAATTTTTATTTGTAATAACTGGCATGCGTAAGTGGATTAAATCGAATAAAACATGTGGGCCAGGGCTTGGTTCCAATCCCATGTGATCTTAAGACTGGTTTCTGATTGTTCTGAAACATAATAGACGGTAGATATATTCCTGTAAGAAGTTTGAATTCTGTTTGGGCAATGGAAGCCACTTTTGTAACTGAAAAAGGAGTGATCTTATACGTGTTGAATAGGAAGGAGATATTGAAATCCTTGGTTGTGATATTCCAATTCTTTTGTGAAATCTCCTTCCAAATTTGTTTGTCAGTTCTTTATCAATCCACGTTACTATATATGCTATTAAATGTGATTGATGAATATTAATATTCATTCTTGTGGATGATTTAAATATTAGTACCGTTTCCATATGTGGAAGTTATATTGATTATGAATGCCAACTTTTGAATAAACATATGAGAAATTTCGCCACCTGTAGAAATCAACATGGAAGTCAGGTTTATTGAGCCCACACTCTTTTGCTAGTAAATGTTCAATATTCTCATATATATGCTTATGGGTCATGAATAAATTTATCTCTTTCGTGTCAATTGGAATGTTTGGTTTGAAAAATGGCATTGAAAGATTATGATACTGGCTTTCCAAGCAAGTTTTAAAGGTCAGTGATTGTTTCATTGGAGTTTCATTCTACGAAGTCTTTTTTACAATCATGTTTCATTATATACTGATAGTATACTGTTCCTATACATTGATGTAAGTACAACAAAGATCGAATTGGTATTTGAATTTTGGAGGCAATATAAATATCTGTTTATACAATTTTATAATCAATATAAAAACTTAAACAGTTTACAAGATTAGTTAGGAAACACATCAAAAAGAGGTTAAGCAAGATGTACCTCCTTTTAGCATTTCAACAAAGCAAACAAACGATTTACCAATATGTCCTTGAAGAAAGGTGTTGTGTCTTCTCTTGTGTCACAAAGGCAAAATGTTGTGTCTAACCTTATGACCAAAAAATGCCAATAACCAAAGTTAGAAAAACAAAAACCTATTAAATCAAAATTTTCTACTTCATCCAAACCCAGTATGAGAAATTAGAAATATCAAAAAAACAAATAGAAGAAAATGTGGTCTTGGTTACAAGCATTTTGTTGGTTCTTACATCCCAAAATATTCCAAACCCATAAAATTTATAATAGAGAACATGTGAATAAATTCCATGTTGAGTCTATATTTTTTGATGATTCTTGTGAAGTTCAAAAATCTAAACAACCAAAAATAAGATACTAATTCCAAAAATATTCAAATTTGTTTCCATTATCGATGTCAAGGTCCTCTTTTCAATAATTGCTTTCATCTACACCTTTGTATATCATACATGGTTTGCATACTTATTATATCAAACATTGTTATCTACAAGATCCATCTTTGAAGTCTGTGAGGTGTATAAAGTATGGTTAGATAGATCACAATTATTCTAATGATGATGTAGATCTTATTAAGCCTACATTAATTATTATTAATGTTGATATTCATAAGATGCCACTTGGCATAATTCATCAACCACCAATTGTTGAGAACATTAAAGAATTAAATCTTCTTCTGATAGAAAATGATTTTGTTAAGTAGTATGATTGTGTTGAACATATTGGATATGTAGTTTATGATTATTATGGTCCTTATTAATGTATTCCAATTATTTGAGGCTATGCAAATTAAGATGTAGCCTCTTGTTCAGTATGGTATATGCTCTCTGCTATTACTCCATCACAAAGACCATGTTGTTGGCACTTTCCTTTCTCATCTACCAAGGGGGGAATCTTGTGTGTATGTTAGATTTGAGTGGAGAATTCAAATATTGTTGACACCTTGTGATTGGTGTGACAATTACACTTTGATATTGTGGTGCATTTGAAGATGTCAAGTAACATATTGATTGTAGATTTTATTGGTGGAAATTCGATGTGTATATGTTCCTCCACAATGTAATGATTATACCCAATGTGTGTTATTTAAGATATTATTTTTAGTGATAACAACAAATTATCCTAGATTGATAGTTGGTGACTACTCATATTGGTAAACTAAAATTTGGTCATTTTTCCAAATCGCAACATGGAAAAAATAAGTACAAATTTGAGACTTGTCGAAGTAGTTGACTCATTATCAAATTTGAGGCTTGTCAAAGCACTAGGTTCAATATCAAAGTTTAAACCTTGTTAAGGTAATAGACTTAGTTCAAACAAATTTAAGATCTCTCACAATATTAGAATTACATTTAATAGCTTTAATAATTCCAACATAGCCTATTACAAATTTAAGATCTCTCACAAGATTTTAGTTTTAATAATTCAATAGTTCACAATAATAAACTCAAATACATGTGTAAAAAATTTATCACATCAACATCTTAATATAAATTAACATCCAAATCTTTTTATCACTCTCAACTTTCACTATTTAGTTAGTCTTAAGGCTTAAATAAGGCACACCAAAGTCTTTACTTTAAAATTTACATAGTAAACTCCAAAAATACTTCTTAGCACCACCCAAGCTTTCCTCACATCAAATTCATGTTGTTGAAAATTTTATATGTATTGAAGGATAGATACTACATAAGATGAAATTATGTTATAATGACACAATCACAACATTCAAATCAAATTGCATCCATGATTTCATCCACTATAATTTTTTTAAAAGTATCATTTTGAGTTTTTTCATTCTTCTTCCAATGAATCTAATTTAAGAGATTTCAATTATAGATAAAAATTGTAGTAATTTTCTAACTACATTCCAATTTTAATAAAATTTATTAGAATAGCAATTATATTATTTGAAATTATTATCAATTGTGTCTTACTCTTTTAAATATTTAATATAAAAATCCCCTCTACCCCTTACTCCCTCTGTCCCCTTTTATTAGATACATAAAATTAGCTAGTTGAAAAGAAGGATATCTATTTTTAGGTTCAGCATGCAAAATTATTTTGGTCCTTTGGATAAATTCTATTGAATCTACCTTTTAGCAATTTATATGTATATGATTTTTTTATTATTTGAAAAGATGTTTTTGTCATCTTCAAAAATTTTGCTATGTTTTGCTAGATTGTAAAATGGAAAAATATTATTTATTCTTTGACATTTCACTAATGAAATATCGTTTTTTAAAAAAAAAAATCTCATCCCAAAGAATCCCCCCTAATTTGATTTCAAAATGTATTTCATGTTTGTCTACTTATTCCCTTGGATGGAAGTGAATTATCTTTGTTCTTTATAAATAGATTTACATAATGTAATTTGAGGAAGTATCACCATAGATATTTGCATTTTCATCGATGAGGATTAGCTATATGTTGAAGAGAGGGTTGATTGATCTCTTCCTTTAGTGTGCCTCAACCTACCATTTTTATTTTATATTCTCTAACCCTTATCTCTCTCTTTAAACCCTATACTTCCTCCTTCTCCATTTCCTTGCAAACATTAGTCTAGATTTAGTTTAGACATAAATACATCCATTTTTATAAGTTACTTGCACATCTAAAAGTTGTGCATGAGCATCCTTGATTGTGCTACCCTCAAAATTAGCATTTTTATCCCTTTAGGCCCATGGTTTCCATTTGGGGTAGCCTACAAAGTTATAATTGAAGACACTTACTTTTAACCATCTTCTTATATTGCTTCATATTATAATAACATGTCACATCCTAGCCAAAATATACTCCCATTTCCTATTCCACTCCTAAATTCCCCCTTTCACTTTCCATCCTTATGAAAAATATCTCCATAAATCCCTTTTTCTAAAATAAATGATTAAATAATTCATTTCACTATCAATTATCCATCCAAAATAAATAATAAAATCTAAGAATCCATTTGTAACCCCCTCCAATATTCCTCTACTATTTTTACTCCATGCACTGTACTTATTTATCCAAAAATGAATAAAAATAAAAGATAATTATCCTCACTCATTTGTATCCCCCTGACTATTCTTAGTCAATGAAGATTCCTTGCTCTACTAATTCAATTTCAACCATTTGTTTGAATCTCCACCATTTATGTTCCTACCTAAAATCTTGTAAATAAACCCTTTTATCCTTTAGCTCCATATGCATGAATGATCTATTTGTAGGTGCATACTATTGATTTGAACACATACATTTTGACACCATATAGCACATCAAAATAATCATTGAGGTTTGATGTATTTTTTCTTTGATTTTGAGTTATCCTTTTGTCTCCTTTCATTTTATTTGATGTATTTATCAACTTGGAATATGATTCTTAAAATTTTCTATTGTTTCTTGTTTTGATTATGAATTTAGGAGAATAATCCAAAAACTATTAAAAATTATAAAACAATAGTTCAAAATGAATCATGGACCCTTATCCCATGTAAACAAGGCCAAAAATTATAATCAAGGGTACACCAATGTTCACCATGAGCCCATTTGATCCAATTCTCTTCCCAAATCAATCCAATCATAATGATGGTGATGATAGTAGCCTTGTGAACCAAGATGAGTGTACTCATGAATCCTTTATTGACATCAATTATGTCTAAGCTTTTCCCAATATTTAATTAAAAAATTATGGATAACCTTATATACCAGGAGCCTTTAGACCAAGGACATGTTAGTGCTAGCCATGCCTCTGCCAAAATTAAATATATATTAGTCATCCTTATGGTTTTCATGACATGGGAAACACCACTCTAGGATGATACTCTCAACACTAACTATAGGAAACACCAAATCATTTAAGAATATTATTAATCTTAAGTCTATTAAGCATGTTCAGGAACCTCCTAGCGATATTATCTCCATGATTCAATCCATATAGGAAGTTCAACATAAACATTTCATGAGATCCATAGAAGTTATAAGCTCCAAAATCCATAAGAATCATAATGTCCAAAAACCTCCCACTAGATAAAGAATACTATTAGGGGAGCATATCAAAGGCCTAATAGATATAAGGGATCTTACATCAAAGAAAAGTACATTCTTCTTGTCCAAGAAGTAATTAAGGCTTTTTTAAGATCTCATTCTAAAGAATTATCAAACTTTCTCCTAGTCATATTGTGAGCAACAAAATTCAATAAACTAGTGTAGACATCTAAAAAAATGCAATTTTTCATCTTATCATTTTACCATTGTCTCATAAATTATTCTATTTATATTAATTAGATATTTTTTAATTATTTAATTAAGCTAATATTTCCCCCTTCCTTCCATAATAATTAAATGTTTTTCAATTGTTTAATTATCTTAATCTTTTTTTAATCATATCTATATTAATTAAATAGTTTTTTAATTATTTAATTATCTTAATACTTTTTATCATTTTGAATTTTAAAAATAAATTTATTTATTTAATTTTCCCGCATTCATCAAAATTTAAATTATAGGTTCTACCCTATCTCAAATTTTCTCATCCATTGATTTTTCAAGTTAATATCCACCATTGATCAAATTTTAGGTGAGGCATATAAATAATATTTTCACTCATGCATTATCCCCTATAACATAATTGTCATATCATACGATCTTTAATATTATCAAGAGAAAGATCATTGTCATTATCAAGATATCATTATCAAGCCAAGCATATATCAAGCATCCATTATCAAGAATCAAGCATCAAGCCTTCATTTTATCATGTTGATATCAGGGTTATGCTAAAAATACGAGAGCAATCTACATCAAGCATTCACATATTTATCAAAAAAATAATAGAGCGATCTAAGGTCTTTACTATGGTATTATTGTTTATCATTTTATTTTATGTATAGATCTTAGGCTTTATTGAGTGATTATTGAAGTGTAAATTTTGTACTTTCATTGCATTGTTTTCACTTTATTCAGATCCACATTTTCATCATCCACAATTAGAAAACATAAATGACTTGAAAGTGCAAAATCAAATAAAATCAAATCCTAGTCTAAGTACTCCACTACAAACCTCAAATAAGAAAGATGTTGCTTCACCTAAAATGTATGTGTCCATGCATATCTTAGTAGCATAACACATTATGATTGATGATTGATTTGAATTTGATAAAATGTACTTGCATAAAACTAATTGAGAGATGTGAATGATGAAGAAAATATTGTATTTATATAGGGTTTTCTAGAAAAAAAAATTACTAAGAGATGAGGATAAGGATGATGAACCGAGTTAACTAGAGAATTTTTGAAGTCAACTCAGCTAAAAATTAGAAATTTGTCATTTCAAGACCAAGAGAGGATAATACTCAATTATTTATTAAATTGATGGAAATTGTGCACACCAAGTTTCCATTTGTAGACTAAGTTGACTGAAGAATGAAGAAGAGGTTTCTAAATGAAGGCTAAAGAGATGGAAATATAAATTATGAGTGGATAATTAGTTCACATTTAATTAAATAATAAAATATTATTTAATTAAGTTGATGAAAATAGGGATTATTAATGATGATGTGGTAAATTAATTATGATTAATAAATGCTATGGTAAGTGAATGATACATGTGACAATAGGTGAATTATTTTAGATGTCTACATTTTGCTCTTGTCTAAAGCAATGGCAAAAGTGACATTGTTTCAAAGAAAATAAATGTTGGAAGAATGAGAAGATTTAATTGATGCTATTGTTGGCAACACAAGCATGTGAAATAAGCACAAGGTACATACAATTATGCATTGTAGTGTTGTCATTGATGTCAACTTTGTATCTTGCTTTGGAGATTATGGTGCAGATCATTTTGGTTGGCTCTAACATGTTTTAGGATGTTTTCATAAGGCAATTTTTCAAGAAGGTTTGATCCGATGTGATGAAAATTGACTAAGTGTTTTAATATTAGTGATTCTGTGTATAGGGGATCCAATTTTTGGGTCTGCATTGGTTTTTTGTTTAGTGTTTTTCCCTACACTTATAACATAATTTTGTTGGTTGATAGAGGAACTTAATTCCAAAATGTCATCTTATTTCGGCTTTTGGTGTGAAAGTTATGAATATCAAAAAGTTCAGCTTAATAGTTACAAGTGTTTTCTAGTTTTATGCGTATGATGGAAATATAGAGGAAAGTAGAGTGTTAGATCAAAATCATATGAAGTGTACAAAGTCAGTCTATTGAGCTTCATTGGAACTTCATTTCATGCATATGATAGATGCAATTGTAAGAATTCAATCTAGACTATGAGTCACAAAATTTATTCTCTCTTATTCTTTTTGTGGGCAGTGAGTCCACTTGGACAATGAGTCCACCTGCAGTGAGCACTTCTATAATATACTATAACTGGTTATAATATATTGTGAGCTAATCCTCACTGTGGTTTTTCCCATTTTAGGTTTTCCATGTAAAAATCCTGATGTTCATGTGTGATGTGATGTTGTTGAAAGTTTTGACATTTTTTTCATTATTGCAATTGAAAATGCTATGAGTATTGAATGCTTAAATGTTTAAGCAGTTTAAAAGGAGTAGAAAAGTCCCTCTCACTCCAACCCTCTCTCTCCCATTCCCTCTCTCTC
>VDFB02187706.1:0-17235 GCA_007258455.2 Sequoia sempervirens | reverse complement strand
ATTTGGACATTGGCCGGCATGGTGACCCATCTGATGGCAGTAAAAGCATTTAATCTTGCTTAGATCTTTCTTCTTCCCACTCTTGGAAGAAGAACCTTCCGATTGCTCTTTATTGGACTTCTTCTTACCCTTGCTTGCAAGAGCAAGATTTTCTTCATCTTGACCCTTCTTACGTCACGATCTCACCATTAGGCACCTTCACAAATCTCCTCTTGAACAAAATCATCCCAAATTTTTTCCCAATCAGGTAGCCGATCTCTACCGACAACACACTTGACAAACACTTCACAGTGCTTCGAAAAACCATTCAAGGCTATACACACCAACTCATCTTCATCAATCATCTCTCCAACAGCAGCAAGCTCATCCCTGACCTGTGTCAGCTTGGACAAGTAAGAGGTCACACCCTCGCCTTGGGGCATCTTGGTATTATGTAATTTGTCGCCCAGGCGTAAATGCTACATTTCGATGGTAAACTTTGATAAAGGATTTTTGTGATTGTAACCCACATCTCGCCCGGTAATTGATATTTCCCGATAAATGAGGAATTAAATGATCTCTTACTCCATCCAGGATAATCCTCTGAGCCTTGGCCTCTTTGACTTCATGCGAATCTAAGGCAGCAGGATCATTTGTTGGTGGAGTCACTTCTATGCTAGCATAGATCCATAGCTTGTTCTCCTTGAGAACAGATGTAATCCGAACCTTCCATTGCAAGAAGTTAGATGCACCCTCGAGCCTGTCCTCATATTGAACACTAGTTTCCATAGCCACAAAAGAACTGGAGATGAAAATCTGATTTCTTTTTTTTTCTTGAAATCTGCATCACAAATCTTGGCTTCATATTCAGAGTTTAGTGCTCTGATACCATGTTAATTTCTATAACCCAACAAAAAATTAATTGCACAATAAATTCACAGATAGAAATATGATTTATAACAATTAATACAACTGGGTTAATTAACAACTAATAACAGCGGAAACAAAAATAACAATAAGCCAATCACAAAAAGATAATAACACAGATATACCCAGGAAACCCCAATGCGGGGAAAAACCTACAAATGTTGGATCTTCTATTCAGCCTAACAGCAAACTTTTCTTTCAAAAATACAATATGAGTTTGCTACAACAAACTTACATTTATAGATCCTAGCTACTTTACTTAGCGTGCAAGAAAAAAATCTTTCCTTGCTTTCTTTGGCTTTAATTACACATAAAATCACTCTTGGATTTATCTTATCCTCACAAACTTGGAAACATTCTATTAAAGAATAAAAATCCTGCTATTGCTAAAAATCCAACTTGAATTGTTTTAAAGCATATCTAATCTTGAGTTGCTTTAAAGTGATTTAAAGCATATCCAACTCAAGCTGCTTTAAAACAAATCCATATCCCACCTTTCGAGCTACAAAAAAAAATTAACACCTTCAATATCAAATCCTACGGGTAAGAGAAAAATTAAAAGAAGCTTAGAAGAGTAGACCTTTATAAGCTTGGAACGACATTCCTGTGGCTTTCTCATGTGGGGGAAAAGTGCCAAATGAAAATGTGAGAAATCTGTATTTAACATGCTAGAAGACGAGACATTGTGTAGGGTAGAATGTTGATTTCTATGGCTCGACCTTATCCATGAAATGCATCCATTATCTCTATTCACATTCGTCACTCTTCATAGCATAAGTATACAACAGTGCAACATTCATACCAATGTTCTTCTGAAAGGATTGATTGCAGCTAAAATCATAACTGCAGGCAAATCTGAAACGCGTACAAGGAAATGGAAGATATTTGTTTTAGTTCATTTTCACTGAGCCGCTACATATTTGGCAGATGAGATTGGATGTGGAAATAAGTTTACTAATTCTTGATGATTGTTTGTGGAAAGAAAGAGCACGTGTGGCCTTTAAGTGGCAATGGTGGTGCAGAAACCTTTCTCATGGATGTCGATTCAGAGCACGACAAATAGAGGGATATCCATTGCATATCCAACCTAGCGAACGGAAGGAGGTGAGAGGTTTATGAAAGATTTTGAGTTATTAAAAATTAGATAAGGACTACCTATGTAGCTCAGACTATGTACAATTTTGGATAACTCTGATAAGAACGAGAGGACAAGGAAAAGACACTTCATTAAAGGCACGCCAAAAACTTCAAACACCCACTTGCAGATATTATTCAAGGTGCTGAAGAGATTTGCAAAATCACCGTACAATTTTAATAGCATAGCTGTTAAAACATTAACTTGTTGTAGAATCGATGAAAATGCAAGTTGCATTTCAATATTTGCATTTTGATATGATGGACTTACGAACATTCCATTCAATGTTGATGGGAAAAAATTGATGTACTATTCAATGGTGAACAGGGGGAAAGATCAATGGCCGAAAGAATTTAAATGGTGGGCAGATGATAATAGCCATTAGATTGTATTTTTTAGCTTTGTCTTGTTGAAATAGGATACGCCTTCGATGTAAATTATTAAAAATTATAAATACTAAGTGTTGTGTTAATTGAAATTAAATTATTTAAGATACAAAATTATTTTAAATCTGGAAAGTATAATCTAAGAACTTAAATTAATATCATTTAACTTTTTCAATTGTATAGTTTAAGAATTCAAAATCATAGGTTAATATAAAATTTAGAAAATATTTTTTTTAGAGGTAAAATAATTCTAATGATGAATAAAATAAAATTCTTTTATAGAGCTTCTACCTAATTATAGTGTCTTAGTTGTAACTTAGATATATTTTCCATCCCTCTTGAAATAAAGTAGAGTTGAGGAATATTCTTCCTACACTCATATATAAAAGAAGGTATGCACAACAATGAGATTAATCATACAATTTGAAATAAATAAACACATAAACAATATATGAAAACATAGTGATACATGTGGGGAAAACCCTTTCAAGAGAAAAATAAAGTAGAGTTGTGGAATATGCTTCTTACACTAATATATAAAAGAAGATATGAACAACAATAAGATTCATCATACAATTTGAAATAAATAAACACAAAAACAATATACGAAAACATAGTGATATATGTGGGGAAAACCCTTTCAAGAGAAAAATAAAGTAGATTTGTGGAATATGCTTCCTACACTAATATATAAAAGAAGGTATGCACAACAATGAGATTAATCATACAATTTGAAATAAATAAACACAGAAACAACATACGCAAACATAGTGATATATGTGGGGAAAACCCTTTCAAGAGAAAAATCTAAGTTCAAAGAAATTTAATGTATTATTCAGTAATCAATGGTTATAATACACTAGTAGAGTCTAATTTTTTATGTGAACATAACCAAAAATTGATCTAAAGTAAATCTGGCAACATAAAAGTACCTATAAAAGTTCTCTATATAAACCTCCATCTTAAGTAACCAATAAATTGAAGAAGCAACATATAAAACCATAAAATGGTAATTAAGGAACCATTAGCTAAAACTACTAAAAATGTGGTACCCAAATCCATAGTTAATAATTTACCACCTAAATCCCAAGATGAGTCCATAACATGAAAATATCATATTCCTTAGACATGCCATAAGATTTTCATAATCCACTCACCAACATGAAAAATCTATTTTTGCTCTATTATCAATATTTAAAGATGCCTTATGACATGTCATAACATATAACATAAGTTGTTCAAAAATTGTAATCCCTCTTATAGCTCATATATGTTCTTACATTTCCAATGTGGAGGCCCAACTTCTAAAGGCCATAAATTTTGATCTTGGAAGCTGATCAGGACCCTTTTTTAAAACTATAGGATTGAATTTATATATATCTTTACATTCAAGAACTAATGCAAAATCATCCAAAAAGGTTTAGGGAAAAATGACCTTGATAACTTTGATAAATTAAGTTTTATATTCTATAGCCCAAAATTATATATTTTTTGTATTCTTACATTAGTATGGATGGTTGAAAAATATTTCTTGATATTCTCCCACTTGTTGAAAACCTTACAAAAAAAATTGTATTGAACATCAATACATATGGTTATTCATTAAATGAAAGATTAAGTTCTTTATTAGACATATGACACCTTCATTATCAGATAGAAATATATTAGCTTTTTCACATAGTCCTACATATAAACGTAAACTCTTAAGATATATAGATTATTTAAAAGCATGAGTAGTTTACATATATTTAGCTTCTGTAGTGGAGAAATCAACCACAACCTACTTCTTTCTCATCCACTTGATACCACCACCTAATAAAGTGAAAATGTAACAACCAATGGATATCCTATTATCAATATCATCTTCCCAATTTGAATTCAAAAGTCCATGAATATTCATTAAGTGATGGTACCATATAGAATCACCATGATTTAACATTGAGTATAGTACTTGGATATACTCAACAAACATTTGAAGAACCTCTTAACTATATCCTAATGAACTCATTAAGGATTAGCTATCATTATTTGTGTAGTTTTTTGTCTACTAGATAGACCATCCTATACATAAAGTTGGACTAATGGAACTAAAATTAATTAATCAATCCATGTACTTCATCTCACTATGTGAAGTTCGACACTTATCTATAGATAATTTAGTTTCCACCAAGATAGAAACACACAATAGTCTATAAGTAGTCTTGTTGAATCCCCCCAACATTGATTTCATAAAATCTCTCTAGCCTAATTGATGTAGTTATGGTAGGAGGGTCCAATGAGGGACTACCCAACCATGTAGCAAAAAATAATAAACAAATAAAAATCATAACAAAGACACATGATATACCCTAGTAAAACCCATCCTCCAAAATATTCATAATTTTTATTAATTTCTCATACAAGTTAAAATATAGCATGTTGGCATATATTCTAGTCCAAGTTACCCAATACCAATTTCTATATATAATACCATTGAGCTTGAACTCCATCTAGAACCATCCTTCTCATAAATGCCTCATACCTACACTCTTATCTTAAAAAAATCCTCTCACTATCTATGATAGTTTCGGATGATCACGGTAACCCATATATCAATCTCCAACCTCCTTAATGATTTTCATCAATTGCAAGGTGGTGTAAAATTTAAAAATCATTGAAATTTGCAGTCGATTAGTGAGTGATAATTTCTCAATCAGAGCTAAAATATTGGATAAAAATGTGTGGTTCCCAATGTTTACTCTCTTGAGCCCAATAATTCTTCTTATGTCTTTCTTGATTGTCACAAACTTCAAATTCTTTGGCTCCAATAGTAACTCTATAATTATGATAGTCTGCTAGTTTGATATAGGTTCACAAACCCAAATTAGTTGTTACATGAATCTAATTATTTCCAAATGTGGATATGATATCCAAACACCCCTCTTGAATATTTTATCAAAATCACAAGACTCAATTTTGAAAGGCATTAAAATATAGTGATATGTTCATAACTAAGTGGTGAACTAAAAATACAAGCAAACTAATTAGGTGAACTCTAGTGATGTGAGAATTCTTTGCTTCCCAAAGGATGCTCTTGCATAAAACACCTCAAGTTAGTTGAAAAGTGGGTCTCTAACTTTCCAACAACTAGAGGGAAAGCTAGTTGGTTCACCTTGACCCTACAAATCCAACTTGAGTCTTCTTTTTTCCGTCATCTCTACTTCACTAAATATTCCTCATGATTTTAACAAATCTATTATCTAGTATTTCCTCAATGTATTCCTTGGTTGTGGTAGTATGTTTTTTTCCTTGGCCCTTCATGTTTCTCCTCTCTAAATATACATCATGATACATGTATAGGTCTACATTCTTGAATAATGGAGATATGTCAAGGTCTTCCGAAAATCCACTTCATATGCATTTCCCATTATAGTGTAGAAAATTTTATAACCTTTACAATTTCATACTATGTTTGGGTCCCTTAACTATAAGACTTAATTAAGCTTCTAATTTACCAAATTATGCATTCCAAAGCCTTATTATTACCATTTTTTGAAAGGGAAATCAATATTAAATAAATGAATTTAATAATTAAATTGTCTTGGATCATGTGTGTCTTGGAGATATAGGCTAGGACATATTCGTCCATGGGTGAATGGGTTCCCTTTATGAGCCAGGACCTATTTTAAAATATGTTTTTGGTAGCAATTTAACATTCAAAATTGAAATTGTAAGAGTCGGCTTTTGGAATCTAATTTTCATGAAATTAGACAAACACCTATAAATACATAGCCTTTTTATCATTTGAAATATAAGTGACATCAAGGAGAAATTCAAGAGAAAATATTATTGTTAAGGTTGGCTTTGATGTTGTGTTGGTGGTTGTTGATATTGGAGATTTTGTTGATTTTGTGAGATGGTGTTGTGAGTGGATGATTAATGTTGTTGTGGTGGAAGGATGCTTTGACGTTGACCTTGATTTAGGTAAGCTTGATATTTTTGATTTGGTAGTGGTGGGTTTTGATTTTGATGTTGAGACCTTTGAGGTCGTTGAGGTACTTTTTGTTGTGACATTTGGTATTGTTGAGAACCTTGAGTTCGAGACATTTTATGACCTTGGGGTTGTTGAGAACCTTGAGGTTGAGACATTTGTTGTTGAAGACCTTGATGTTGAGGACCTTGAGGCTGTTGTGACATTTGTTGACCTTCAGGTTGTGTCACTTGATGTTGATGAGGATTTATTTGGTTTTGACTTTGATGATTTTGAATACTAGGGACATGTGTGTGGAAATTTTGAGAATTGGATGTAAGTGGAATGTTGGTGTTGAATGTAGTTGGAATGTTGGTATGTGGAATGACAAAATTTGTGTGATTCCCTAGATTTTGAGTACTAAATAAGGGATTAATGTATTGATTTGTGAAGTTTGTTTGATCTATCACTTGAGATGTAACCATGGGTTGACCTAGTATATTTGAAGAGGAATTATGTATTTTTTTAATAACATGATTTACCAAGGGTCATTTACTTGTTGACAAGTTGTTGTTCCAACATTTGATGTTGTTGGTTGTTCTCTAAGTTGATTTATGTCAAAATTGGGGGGTAGTTTAGCACCTTTTTGTGCAAGTATAATCAATATGTATTGACTAGGGTTTTCACTTATCACTACCTCTACTGCTTTAATAAACTCTTGGTCTTGTTGAATTTATAATAGTCCTTCAAGAGTGAAGTCATGTTCTTTGTTTGTGATATCCTCTATAACAACTTTCTCACCTTGATATTGTTGCATTGATGTTTTGATCCTCTTTGATAAAGGAATTTATTGTCGAGAAGTTGTTTGTGTCATTCCAAAAGGTTGATCACTAACACCTATTTTGGTAGGAGCATTGGTAGAAATGGGAACAATTGAACCACTTGGATTTGCACTTATAATGGTAGGCATGTTTGGAACAGTAGGATTTACTTCCATTTTTCTTTTTGTGTTGACACCTACTTGTAAACATACAAGTTGTTTCTACCCTAGGAGATGTTTGATGTCAACAATATTCTTGAAATTCCTTGTCCACCTCAATTTTTTCTAATAAAGAACCTCTAATAGGTTTAGGACCAATGTTTGATGACCTTGTGAATGTGTAAATGCTGTAAAGCTCTCAATTTTGACAATAATCTAGACTCAAGTTTTTGATTGATGTGTTTTAATATTGATGTTTATGAACTTTATAAACCTTAAGAGTAGACTTGTGACTCCAAGGTGAGTTTGTTCAAAAAGATGTGTACTAATCCAACTAAATGCTTAGAAATAGATTATTTATAAACATAGAGCTAAACTAGTTGATGTGAAAAACTTAAGTCTAAGAGAAATGTGTCAAAATTTAAAGTTGTGTTTGATGTTTGATGTTTTTGATGTTTGATGTTGATCCTAATTGAAAACCTAGAAGGCATTTTTAACAAGAACAAGATGTTGAAAAGCACAAACTTTGTTTGTTGTTGTGAGTGAACATTATAAGTGAGCCAAGATTGGTTTTGTTTCAATTTGAACTAGTTTGATGTTTTTGAACCAAAAGAAAAAATCAAATCATGTTTTGAAGGTTGTAGTTTTGAATTTTTGGCAAAGGTGTTTCTCTATTTTTCTACAAAGGTGTCGCTATTAGGTAGAAGCATTGGACTATCCAAACAGAGGTGCACTATGCAAATTTAAATTTTCCCTAGAAAACACATTGATATGTGCAAAGGCGTTGATGTACAAATGGAAGCACCAGTTTAAAAAAATGGAAGTGTCAATTTGTGCAAAGGTGTCGTGCTCTTTTAGGAAAAAGCATCGATCTACTCAGTGGATCTTTAAAATATGAGTTGACCTAATTTTTTTTATGTTTGACTTTTGAAAACATAGCATATAGCATGTAAACAACTCAATTAGGTTTTTGATAATTTTTACATGTTCTTCCACAAGAACACACTAATTGGTGTCACAAGGTCTTAACATAAAAACATGCCATGGAATACAACCTATTTAGTGTTTCTAAGATCAATTTTATCTTCTCAAAGTAGTCCCGCATGATAAATACCACACATAGAATGGGTGAATAGAGTATGCGCGCATCCACGACACACCTCTTACCTTGGAAGGAAAAGTTCCTTGCAAGGGGTTTTTTTGCTTCAACTATGCTTGGTACATGGCAAGTAACTTCATGGAATGATTCTATTCCATTGCACCACTAAAAGAAGATGTTTGAAAGTATTAGGCCTCTAAAAAAAATAGGTTTCTAGTGGGTAGATAATTTTTGAACACCATCAACCTCTCATGCATCTCCTTGAGAAACTGAAAAACCATAGATCCCTAGTGAAACTCTGGAGTGCTACATGCATAGATTGACCTATAGCTTTCATTCTTAGCCAATTTGTATATTGCACCCAAAAATGTCGCCTGAGATCGAACCCTTGAGTTCTCTATGAGGATGTATCTCAAGGCAGGCCTCCTACTCAAAAGAAAACAAGAAAGGTGTTACTATTTATATTCACCCAAGATTGCACTAGGCACGAGGGGAGAGGATACGTAGCAACTACCTTATGGTTAAAATGAAAAAAGTGCAAGTTCAAGATGTTTCTCTTCACCCAATATCACACTAGGTGCAAGGGGAGAGGATACACATCCAACTTACCAATCACGAAAGACAATGAATACAAAGTTCATTTTAGGTGCACCAAAATAGATGTGTGGTTCATTTTTAGCTACATATAAAAGGTGCAAGTTGTGGTTCTTTCTAAACCTAAATGAAAAATGTGTTCATTTTAAGCCAAAACAAGTGTGTGTTCATTTTAAACCCAAAATCCAAAAGTGAGAGTTGTGGGGTTCAATTTTATAACACCAAAGCTAAGTGTGAGGCTATTCCAAAGCATTAAAATAAAATTTCTCTAAGGTTATCCTTCACATAAGTGTTAAGAAACTCTTTGGGATTTGAGTCATGCTTGATTCCTTTGACAAGTGTTAACAAATGCTTTTAGAATTAGTCCATGCTCCATACTTTTCCTGCAATTGTTAGCCTCATAAACCAACAGACAAACAATAGAAAACAGGTTAGGATTAGGTGAAAATGAAAATTAAACTTGGCTTAAACCCTAAAAATTTATGCTTTCTAGTTTACCTACAAAGGCATTGTTGTATTCTGGAAAAGGTGTTGCTCTATCAAAAAGAGGCATCGTTCTGTCAAAAAAAGGCATTACACTATTGAACCTACAAAGGAATTGGTATTCAACAAATGTGTCGCTATTTGCAAAGGCATCAATCTATCAACCTGCAAGCAGAAAAGCAAATAAAGTGTTAGGAAAATGCATTGCTATTTGCAAATACATGAGCCTTTAACATGTAAAGGCATCTCCATTTGTATATGTGTCGGTATGTGATGGAAAAGGCGTCACTCTGCTTCTTTGTACATGTAGTGTCTGAAAGACTTCAAACAAAGTTAGCTAATTAGGGACATGGGTCCCACTGAGAGTGCTAAAATGTGAACATGGAAGATTAATCAAGTCAATTAGGCTAGAAATCAACTAAGAAACAAATCACTTAACTTAATTAAGCCATATTCCGATGAAATTGTTTACAAATACTAATCAAAAGCTCAATTAAGAACATGAAATGACAAAGTAAATAAAATTAAAGTCCTAATTAGCATGCAAACCTCATCTCATTGGGGGATTAGTGTTGGATCTGATGTGGAGTACTTAGTCCCAAGCCTAATCCATGTTCAATGATGCAAAGCTTGATGAAATTGATGAAATGATAGCAATGGTGACTCACAAATGGTAATTGATCTCACATATGTATACAAAATTTAGTATAGTGTAGTTGCTCAAATGCTTGTGAATAGAAATTCATGTAAAATAAATACTATTTATATTTTTTTTGAAGGAATCAATGGTTTAGATCAAATTGGCTAATCAAAGGATAGAATTGAATGAGAGGAAATGACATGGATCAATGATCAAATCAAAGGATGAAATTGATTGATAAAATAGATCAATGATATTAATCAAGGGCTCAAATTGCTTGAGATAAATGCAATCCCATGATTTTAGAAGCATGTGGGAGATATTTCCATGTGGAGGGAAATAGTCAAATTCAAATTGGAAGAATATTCTATAAGAATATTTTTTAATGATTGGAGGAATTAGAATAAATTAGTCAATTAAATAATTAAGAAACCATTTAATTGTGCAAGTGAAGGGACTTTAGAGATTTAATTAAACAAGTTGAAATCATTTAACCAAAGTGGAAATTAGGAAATTTAATTAAATAATTTGTATTATTTAATCAAATGAGATGAAAATTAGCGTGAAGGGGGTGAATTAATCAAATAACATTAATTATTCGATTAATAGGAGAAAATGGAAAATTTAATTAAATAATTGATATTATTTAATTAAATAGATGAAAACATTTGAATCGGGATAGAAATTGTCTGAATTGCTTATTATTTCTTATTTTCTTGAATTTTTTTTTTAAATAAGCAAATTCCAATAAAGAAAAAATAAGAAAGAGTATTTTCATTCAAACTTTTTTTTTTTCAAAACAACTTTTGTGCTCTGAAATTCAGCATACATAATCACTTTGTGAAGTGAAACTTACCATCACAATCACCAATAAAACTTCACAACTACTTTTGACTTTAGCCTCTTCAATTATGCAAGGGTAATGAAACTCAAACATCCAATTCACATGTTCTCATATGCCCATACATCTTGTAATTTCTACTTATTCTAAGTCAACTTGTGGCATATCTATTTTTTTAGAGGACGATATATTAAAAAAAATATTAAATTTTAGTCTTGACATATCTAAATCTCCATATATGTACAATTTTCTTTTGAAAAGTTGTAAACAATGGTATCAAATTTGAATGAAGTACATTTTAATTAGTTCACAAATTTAGTGAAGAGTCTTTCACCTTACTCTCACTTAATATCATTGAAGACTCTTCCACATTGAATTTTTTTATATTATTTTTTATTGCCAACTTATTTAATGTTATTGAAGACATTAATTGACTTTAATTATCACCTCACTTTCCACTCATTACTATATTCACACAATATATTGTACTCAACAAAGAATACATTGAAAATAATATTAATACTAATAATTTAAAAAAAACAATTTAATTTCTACAAAATTAGTCAATGAAAAAAAAAGATGATAATTAAAAATTATTAAATGAGAAAAAAACTTTGAGACTATAAATTTGTTGCTATATTTTTAAAATCTCTGATTGCCCATTATAAAATACCTAAATCAAAACAAATTGCATCTAACCGATGCCTTAATATCCCGCCTATCGACAAGAACTAATAATAGATTAAAGTTAAAGAAATGAACCAAAATTCGATAAAAATAAGACTAATGGTTACTCATTTTGTCTTGAAATGTGTTGATGTAGCTTTATCGTGGGGAACAAAACTATAAAATGAACGTTCCAGATTTATTGATGGGGTTGGGAGTTGATATCAAATTTACATTAAATAATACGAATAATGTTTAACCATCGAACCATCAAATTTGGATGGATCTAAAGAAATTTCAAATATGGTATCAGCAGCTATTTAAAGATGACTCCATTGACTATCTAAACAAAGGTATAATCTGGTTGTATTAAGACATTGCCTCCATAACTAAGGGATATGATTTATCCAAAACAACAAAGAAAATTGTCCATGGGGTCTCACATTCCTTGTATTTTTCTTGAATATATCGACCGAATTGGAACAGCCAAGGAAAAGACAATAAATTAAAATAAACTATGTATGAAAATAGCTCAATGATATGGTGAACATATCGTCTACAATGTCATTAACAAAGATTCAATTATTTGGACCGAGATAAAGAGTTGAATCGAGATTACAGCCAAAATGTCATCGGTGCAGATTTATGAGTTATATAAGCATATACCTAATCCTTCTTTCTTGTATGGGCAGTAGTTGGATTTCCTCCAATTAAGTTGGTGTAGTGATATTTGGGTTGTTATCTTCATCACCCACAATATGGCCAATCTATCATTTCATGCTCATTCCTTACCAGATCTCCATGCAGCTTGTATTCAGTCATGCAATCATCCCCTCTCTGCAAAACAAACAAGTTATCCATTAAGGAGGACAAAGCTGCAGAGGGCACAGCTTACCATCAGGGCTCTGAACAATACATTGGATGGGGCCTCTTCATCTGCCATGACATTATATGATGTATTGTCTGTGTCTCAGAGTGTAGAATTGGATGAATTGAAGAAAGCTTATAGAGAGAAGGTCAGAGTTTACCATCCAGATGTTTGCCCACCTGCTGAAAGAGAAGAATCCAGCAAGATGTTTGTTCAAGTGCAGGAAGCCTACAAGACTCTATCTGATCCCATGCTTAGGGCTGACTATGACTTTAACCTGCATTTCAATCCCCAAATAATGTTGTTGAACAAGAGGAATGGGACTAGTGTGAGGGATGGTGCGAAGCAGCAATGGGCAGAACAACTTCAAAGGCTTAACAGAAGCATGCACGTTGAGAGGGACAGTTGGGGAGGAAGAATGCGCCACTTCAGAAGCCAAACAGTGGCAGCCCCTGCCCATGGACTTCAATAGATTAGTTAATGGAACACATGTACTAGGTTTAAATAGATCATAAGCATATCAACATGCTGTTTCACTGTTTTAGTATGCCTAACTTTATAAGTTATATTTTTAGAATTGACCAATAATGAAATTCTCAGTGTCATTCAGAAGTTTATCTCTAACGATCACACATATGAGCTCTGAATATTTTTAGTGGACAGAAGAAGCATTCTGGTTGAGAGTTTAGTAAAAAATTCCTTTGACACTGTTACCTTGTGGGTGGAAATTTACAAGTGCAAAGTGTGTACGCAATGCTCTAATTCATTTTTCTTCATGGATTTTTCACTTGCAAGAGAAAGGTTGCCAGATGCATATTTTTACTAAAAATTTGGCAGAAACAAAATTACCGCGTTTAAATGATTTCTACCTTGGTTCCTCTTAACTTTTCCGGGGACATTTGTGACTATTCCTTAAATTCTTATTTACCATTAAAAAAAAAAAAATAGCGATTAAATATTAAAATAATGAGTTTGTAGTTTTATGTATCTTCTTTTTTTTAAATAATAATATTTCTAAAATATTGTATTATTATTGTAATGGTGAAGTTAGTATATTTTTTTGGATGGTTTTATATCAAACTCAGAATCTTTTAGCTTTTCGATACACGAGCACTAGTCATAGGTTGAACTTCTTCAACTAACAGCCAAAGACTAAGAGGTATCCATTCCACCAAAAGTTGCATGGGACATGATCCCAGCCTCACAATTTTCATTTAGTTTTCATTTTATTTTGAGAGAATTTCTTGATATATTATATAATTACATATGAGAATCTTTTATTCTAAGTTTTTTCTTTCTTTCTTAGATTTGTATTCTTTTTCATTTAATCCCAATTTCAAACATTCTTATATATTTGTCTTTATCCCCCTATCTATATTTATTCATTATAGACATTGGACATTGAATTGGTATACACATGTGGGATGATTCATTATGCCTTCTAATATTTAAACACATTAAAATATCATTGAATAATCATTTTCATTTACAAGGAGCATTTAAGAACATTTTGATTTGAATTTTTAAAAGGAACAAGAATATTACATTAAAATCAACATTTTAGATCTTATGCATGTTTGTTTATTGTCTATTAATTTTTTTGTAACTATAAAAGTAGTCTAATTAAGGGGGTTGACCTACAAGAACCTAGTCTTTATGATTTGACAATGTATCTAAGATATTTTAAAATATTACACGTCATTAATAGTCACCAAAGAATGACGAGTCCAATGAATTAGAGAGCATAAGTCTATAATATGGCAGATATATTTGTGGCTTATAAAATATATGGGCATGTTGTAAAATCAATTCATTTATCATAACTAATTGCAATTTTATATTAAATTTTAAATAGTTTCTATATCCAAATTATTTTTTATACACAATTAAATGGAATCTACATTGCATCATTTTTTAATTTCATTATTATTCCAAAAACTTTGAACCCCTGTTTCCATATATATATATATATACTTAATTTCTTATTGTAATATCAATTTACACACTTCATCATACATAACTATAATTAATTTTTTTTGTATTAATTGAACTTAAATTATTTAAGATACATTCTCTTTTTTAAATCTAGAAACTTGTATAATCTAAGAATTTAAATTCACACAATATCATTTAACCTTTTTTAATAGTATAATTTAAGAATTCAAAATCAAAAATTTAAAATTTTAAAAAAATGTGTTTTTAGAGAGGTAAAATAATTCTAATAATAAATAAAATAAAATGATTTATAGAGCTTCTACCTAATTTTGTGTCTTAGCTTTCATTTCGAAACATATTGTCCAAATCCCTCTTTGAAATGAAGTAGAGGTGTGGAATATGCTCCTACACTAATCTATAAAAGGAGGTATGCACAAAATGAGACTAACTGCTAAGGATTGCAAGGAAATAAACACAAAATAATATACCAAAAACATAGTGATTTATGTGCAAAACCCTTCAAGAAAAAATCCCAATTCAAAGTAATCCAATATACTGACCAATAATCAATGGTTATAATATACTCTTGTAGAGTCTAAGTTTTACATGAATATAAATCCAACAAGAAATCTAGAATAATTCTTTCTAGTGCATAAAAAAGTACCTATAAAAATCACTATATAAAACTCCACCTCACATACCAATAAATTGAAGAAGCAATATATAAAACCATAAAATGGTAATTAGGGAGCCATTAGCTAAAACTACTAAAAATGTGGCACCCAAACCATATTTAAAAATTTAGAACCTAAATCTCAAGATGAGTCCATAGCATGAAAATAACATATTCCTTGGACTTGTCATAAGTTTTTCATAATCCACTCACCAATATGGGCACTCCATTTTGAATCCATCACCCCATTTAAATATGACTTATGAAATGTCATCATAACATGCACTTCATATAAGTTTTGAACAAATGTAATTCCTCTTAGAGGAGAGGACCCAAAGATCTAGCATGTTTCAATAGTTGTGATAGTAGTTGTTTATATAATGTCCAATACTTTTTATCAATATTGACTAGTAGTTGTGACCTTTAAAGCTGTTAGTAAGTGATGGATGATTACCTATACTAAACAAAATGTATTCCCTTTGATCTAGTGCTAACCAATCATGTGATTCCACATCAACGCTCAATAAAACATGTTGTGAATGCACAAGTATTGGTCTCACTTTTTTTTTGGGGCCTTTTTGGACACCTTGACAAAAAGCATGCTGATATGGCATCATATTTGATGATGTGGCCCTAAAACCTTAGTTATAAGCAGGGACTTGCCAAGTAAGCTGCTATAAAAAATTGGGAGTGATTTGAAATTCCAATGCAGGGATAATTAGGAAGCTGGAAGTTAGGGGTGCAAGCACCATCGGGTCCTCCTCTTGAAGCCGAGTAGGATGTTCTCTTGGCGATTTCTCGGAAGGTGTGGAGGCCCCAACTCTCCTGGGGCCATGCTTTTATTTGGGAGGCTGAAGGGAACCCATTTTTTTCACTATAGAGATTGAAGAGACCTATATATTGTGCATTAAAAAAATTATGCAAAATGATGCAAAATAGTTAGGGAAAGAATGACTGTGATATCTCATAAGTTAAGATTTTCTATTCTATAACCCAAATTTATTTATTTTTTGTATTTTTCCATTAGTATGCATGGTTAAGACATATTTATTAATATTCTCCCACATCTTGAACACCTTGAAAAATAAAAGGGTGTACCAACACTATCAACTAATTGTTAGAGGTCGAGAGGCCCATAGACTTAAAACACCAACTAAACATATTTATGCTCATTGGCTTTGCCAATGCATTTTCAACATTTTACAAAATGTCAAATTTATTCTAGCATCATCTTCCCATACTCTGTCATGTTATAAAAAATGGTACTAGACATAAATGTTCTTATTCCTTGCATGAAAGGTCAAGTTCTTTATTAAACATATGACATGAGCTCATTGTCAAATAGAAATGTAATATATTTCTAGCCTATTCCCACATCTAAAAATAATCTCTTAAGATAAATAGATTATTTATGAGCATGAGAAATTTCCATTTATGTATCTTCTATAGTAAAAAAATGTAACCACAACCTACTTCTTTATCATCTAATTGATACCATCACCAAATAAAGTACAAAATGTAACAAACAATTGACCTCCTACTATTAATACCGTCTGAACCCAATTTGAATTCATAAATCCATGAATATCCATTAAGTTATGGTCCCCTATAGAATCACCATGATTTAAACAATATAATACTTGGAGGTGCTCCACAAATATCTGAAGGCCCTCTTAACTACATTCTAATGAATTCATTGAGGATTAGCTATGAAATTACTAAAGACTCACATTATTTGTGTAGTGTTCGGTCTACTATAGACCACATCAAGATCCTAATAGAACTAGAATAATGTGCTTAATGCATGTCCTTAATATTATTAAGTGAAGTTAGACACTGCTCTATAGATAATTTGGTATCCACCAAGATAGAAACACACAATCATCTACAAATTGTCATGCTGAATCCTCCAGCATTGATTTCATAAGCTTTCTCTAGCCTAATCAATGTAGTCATGATAGGAGGGTTTGACGATGGACTATCCAACCATGTAGAAAAATACATGATATACCATGGTAAAACCCTCACAAAAACTAATCCGAGCCAAAATATTCCTCATCATTTTTATTGAATTATCAAAA
>VDFB02187704.1:0-19060 GCA_007258455.2 Sequoia sempervirens | reverse complement strand
TAACCTCTAAGGATATTTCCTCTTCCTTAGACTACTTCACATATGGAATAAGCAATTTAAAAATTCTTATTTGATTATAAACCCCATCTACAAAATTACCACCATTTAATATATTATTTGAAATATTTTCTATTCCAAATGCTTTAATTTGGGAGGTAATTTGATGAGTGTGATTATGTTATGATATATTAGGTCATGGTTATCTCTAACTATTAGAAATTGCATGTGTTATTGCTTATAGTCTTCTTAGGCATGGCAACTTAACAATAAATGTTATCCCTAATAAGGTTGTATACCACATGTCTATTAGTTTGTCTAGGTAGTATGGTTTTAACCCACTTGGTAAAATAATTAATTGTTGTCAATACATGTGAATGTCCAACATTTGAATGTAGGCTAAGTGTTTCATTTAAGTTTAGCTCCTACTAGTAGAAATTTTTTTGATGATAACAAGTCTTAGAGGTAAAGAAACAAGATCGGGTTTCCCTAAGAATCGTTGATAATCTTAAAACTTAGCAACCCATTCATGTGCATCCTTAAACATACCTAGGCAATAATAAGATGCTCTCAAAATATTGTAGGTTGTTATAGATAATGGGAAATGAAAAACCACGTGCTTTATTATGAAATGTCTCATGAAGTAAATATTCTACTAATCTTTTTCAATGCATTTGAAGAAAGTTCCATCTAAATCATTCTTGTATAAAGAATTACCCTGAATAACATATTTTATTTTTCTAAGCTTAATTTCTTTCTTCTCTTTGGAAATATGGTGGGATGGGAACTCTACATAAATAAAAAAAGTAATCAATGTTAGAGTACCTCTCATCTATAGATACAATAAAGAGTGTTAATGGAAGTTCTTTGAAAATTTGTTCACTTCTTTTACTAACTAATTTTCTACGATAAGTTTGCATAACCCCTATCCTCTTATAATTTTGGTGGTCTTAATATCAAAATCATTTTCCTATACTTTTGCTATCCATTTCATTGTTTTATTAAATACAATCTCTTGATGAATGAGGATAGTTTTTACTATTTTATCAAGGATCAATACAATACAATACAATACAATACAATACAATAGGAATTCAAAATGTGAACTTAAACTGTTCGAAAACTTTGACAATATTTAAGTGCATATTTTTTAATCATTGAATAAATCAAATCATATTTTTCAAAGGTGCACTCTTGAAAGCCATACTTGAAATTCAACACCCTCATCATTCTTTTAAATAAATTTTGTAGACACAGTGTGTTTAGATGTATAAAAGTAAATTATAAATTATTTTGGAAATTAAGACGAAGTACAAAGAAATCCATTTATGGGGTATGTGTGGGATCATCATGGAAAAATATATACATAAAATTGGCAAACAATTCAGAAAAATCAGAGTTAGGCAACTTATTTGATAAAATTTGAATAAGTTATATATTATTTGAAAATAGGTAATAATGAAGAATCTATAGAAAAATTGAATGTGGTTTCTAAACTACTAGGTTTGTTTAAGAGAAAAAAATCTATTTGGTGAAAATTTGAAATTTGAATCGTTGAACACTTAATTTCGGAAAAAAATAAGAAGTAGGTGTCTATCTGACAACCCTAACCACAATAAAATGATAATATTTTTTTATAATATTTTAGATATAAGTAAAGGACTCATGCCTCGATGTGATGCATATTTTTTTGTAATTTTTTTCCAAGTAAATAATTAATTATGAATTTTTTAATACAAATTTAAAAAATATATAAAAACTTGTATGTCTGACCACCCTAACTTGGTCAAAACTTCATGAAATTCAATTTTTATTTTTTAATCCTATAGTATGCGAAGCATAAAATGTGACACATGTTTTGGATTCAAAAAATGTGATACCTTTTGAAAGCTATATATGTTTTTCAATCAACCTACCAATCAAGACTTTTGTCGTAATTTGAATAGAAAATGAATAATAATTACTTATTCAATTCAAATTAAAGCATAATTTATATCAGTGGAAAGCTGAGAATCTCATTTAAAAACCCTTTTTGTTTCATCAATTTTGGGTAAAAAATTAGTCGTGAGCCACATACCCATCATATTGCCACTTTTTGGCCCATCATGATCCTGCACATACCCTATAGCTACTTTGATTTATTCAAATCTTATGTTCCTTCTTAGTTCCACTTGAATTCCATTTTGTATTCCATCATCTCTAATATATGTTTAGTTAGTTCTTTAAAATTAGAAACAAACCTTCTCAAAAAGTTCACTTGAGTGAAGAGAGGCCTAATGCCAAGTTTACTTGTAGGTTTAGAGAAAGTTGTATAGCCTTGAATCATGCAAGATCAATTCCAATTCCTTCTTTTGAGATGATTTGAACCAAAAGCTACTAAACAAATTCAAACAAACAAAGCAAAAGAAAACATTTTTGGTGATGAAGTATTTCTCTTTCATTAGTAAATAATCTCTTCCAATGAAATTGTTAATGCTATTTTTGGGATGCCCAGTTTGTTACTTAACTTTTATTATTTCTACTAATTGTGAGGTTTCCATTATGGTAAGATATGCTAATAATATATTTTCTACTAACATCAATGATAGGACTATGGAAGATAACATATTTTAAGTAAAAAATGGTATCATTCTATATAAAAAAAATAAAAAAATTAGTTGCTAAATCTAAAATGGAAGAGAATATTTTAAGAGCTTTACATGTTCCATCACTAGCTAGACACCCAAGATCCCACATGAATTGCAAGGAAATAAAAGATAAATTCTTGTTGAAGGGTTTTGAGGAGGATAATTTCAACCACATTAGGGAGTTCCCACATATAGACTCTTATTTTTTGTTTGTATAACTTTTAGTTTTTTATTTATGGCCCAATGAATTAGACTTTATTCTCACTAGAGATTCTACTTTCATTTATATCCTTGTATTCCTTAAGATTCTTGTTGAAGGGTTTTGAGGAGGATAATTTCAACCACATTAGGGAGTTCCCACATATAGACTCTTATTTGTTGTTTATATAAATTTTAGTTTTTTATTTATGGCCCAATGAATTAGACTTTATTCTCACTAGAGATTCTAGTTTCATTTATATCCTTGTAGTCATTTTCCCTAGTTAGAGCTAGTTGTTGTCTCACCTTTGTTATTTTCTCCATATAGTTGAAGTTTTCACTCTCACACGATGTAACTATATTTATTAGAGTTCATGATGTCAATTTTTTCTCTTTTTAATATGATCTTTGAATTGTCTTATCAACATGGTCTTAGTTACAAACCACTCTAAAAGTCCTTATCATATTTGGAAGAATGAAAAATTAAAATTTGAAAGTCTTCAAGTGTTTTATGGAAATGTGGAGTTCCCTTGCATCTTTGTAGGTTTATGCAAACTTTCTCATTGGGCCTACAACCTACAAGGATACAACATTAATTATTGAACTTAAGATCCAAGATGGAAGTGATGCAAACCCAACTTGCTCCCATATTTTTAATATTTTATAATTGTTATCTACAAATCTTGAATATGTTTGTGCCCATTGTGTACATGATAGTTAGTTTGTGAGTGCACACTATTTCTTTACAATGCTACAATTTTGTAAAATGCACAACTAATTAGAATTATGGAACTAATGCACATTTTTGTACACTTGCAAACTTGATTTACATTCTCACCTCTCCATTTTGTGAAACTTATACATTTGATTTTAACAAGTTTGTAATATGATATGAAACTATGCACAAATTACAAAATATAATCATGCTTTCACATTCCAAAGTTTTACAATAGAGAAAAACAAGTGGAAAGGTGGACTTGATGTGCATGCATGCAAACTCACCTTTCACTTCCACACCATGTTTCTAACCCTTCTAACCTTGCCACCTTACAAAGTTCCCATAAAGTGGAATCCCAATACACATTTTCAAAAGGTGCAAATTGTCAACTTATATCAACATCTTGTATTTCATAATGCTTGCATAGTGACAAGAGAATTCCATGTATATTTTTTCCAAGATCACGTACATGAGCTCCTAAGTTATAAATTATAAGTGGATTTCTAAATCTTATTATTCTACTTTCTTCATTTTTTAGGATCTCAACTCCCATCTATAGGATTTGCATCTATGATGCTCATGTCCATAAAAGTAGCTAAAGCATGAAAACCTAAAGACATTTAATGCACACATGTGAATGAGTCATTTATAAAAATTATTAGCATCTCCTCATTTGCAACTAATCAAATGAATTATTTCATTTCAATAGCTCTTTGTAGGATATTTGTCTCCCATATAAATTCATGCACACACATTTTTAAAATTTTGATCAAAAATTTGTTCACATAGGAATTAACTAACACATCATTTTATTGATTCAAATATTTCCTTCTACACTTCTAGGAACTCACTTGTTCATATTGTTTGCATCATTTCTATATAGATACTTTTACCTCTAATTTGAATAGCTGAAATCCCACAATCCTTCAAAACCCTCATGTGACATTTGTGCTCATAAGGTTCAAGAAACTAGGAAGTTATCCATGACTTCTTACATTGTTTATCTAATGACAATGAGGGCTATTTTTCTTGAGTCAACCAAAACTGGAGTAGTGGGTGTAGGAGTGGCATAAAAGAATGTGTTTTCATTTCTATCCTCAGTTAAAACTTAAGGAAACTCGAAGCAATGTTAATAATTGGTTGGACTTCTCCATTCTTTTGATGTGCCAATTGTTGCCCCTATCATAGTTTCTCAAGAAGATGCCTCACCATTGAAGAAATGAAATATATTTCAAATGTTATATAAAGCAATGGCTAAATGATTTATGTCACAAGGGTCAAATATCATTACAAATGCTATGGCTCTACTTGATAGAATCAATGGGCTTTATTACCTAATAAAAAATATTCTAGCTAAATTTAGATAAGAATTGTAGGTTCATATTGATAATATTTTGCAAATCAAAGAAATTATAAAGCTTAGCTTACAACCTCTTGTGTCAAAAGGCATTTTCAATAGAGCAAATGAATCCTTTATTATAGAACTGTATTAAATCATAAAGTTAAGGATTGAATTTCTTATGATTTTAAGGAGACCCTCTCTCATGTATTTAAATGGACAAATGAATGTCTTTAAATACAGATATATAGCAATAAATTGTTCAAACATATATTAAATTGATTCAAAACTAAGAAAAAATAGGCAAAAAGAAAAATTCAAATTTCTAAAATGAATTGTGGAATTGATTTGAACTCCAGTACATAAGATTGATCTAAATTTAATAACAAAATAAAAAGAAGTTACATAGGTATATGAAAAATATAAGATCCCATTTCTGTTAAAATAATCAACCAACACAATCAATCAAAAACATTTTTTCCCAAACAATTAGAATCGGTATGAACTGTAATATTTTATGTGGAAGTATCCATATACAAAGGATTGAATTCTGGAAGCAATCATATAATTAATTGAAAGAAATTTTTTGTTTGAACTTTATGGAACTGGAGAAGCCACAAGAATGGCAGTTGCGATGTACAGAGGAAAAGCAAATTCGATTGATTAAGCTGCAATACTTGTTCCTACAAGTTCATAAACTGCTCGTACTATGCGGCAGGATCCACTTATGCGAGCTTGGCACAATCAAGGAAGTACACGCCTGCAATAATATATACACACAATATTATTTGAGCAGCCTTAACAGACTCAACAATAGAGCTCAGAAAATATTATAATTTTCTTACCTTCTCCGACAGCTGAGTCGTTGCATTCAACCAAGTAGTGCCACATTTATCGACCACCCGCGCCACCTATGGTCATTGCAGATATTATCACGTTCAACGTAGAAGGCCGATTCTGCACTTTGAATTTGTTAACAGACCTTTAATCACCATTCCATACAAATCAAATTCAAATAAATGGTATGATGAATGATTTGTATAGAATGGTCCTTAGAGATCAGTTGACAAAGCAATTAGACCGCCTCTAGATGCAAATACATAAAACTTCATTTCTCGCACTTAATGCTCAATAAAAATCAAAATCTGACCGGAAAAAGTACCCCACAAATTTTCTGATCACCAAGACCAGTACAGATTGAGGACATTAAATAACAGAGACAGATTCAATGAAAATCACTTACAATGAACTCGCATGCAAGCATACAGAGCGAGATCTGAAAACATATAAATTACTACTGTACTCAAACAACTAAACCTTATTCCCTTTAATAGAAATACAGATGACCCAACATACAGAAGTTCAAAATTAGTAAATATATCTTCAGTTCCAAACTTATATTTAACAATAAGCAAGAAAGATGATGTCACAAGTCTCTATATGCTTGGAAGAAGTTCAATGTTTATAACTGAAACTGTCTTCAAGAATTTATGCATGCAACACATTGTACAAAATATCTCTAGCACTGTTATTCAAAAATGTTATACCCTGCTACTAACCCACAACCTTCCAAACCTTAGAATACTTTCAACTAAAAACAAGCACTTTAAAGTGAAAAATAACAGAACGATCTCCCGTACAATCTTGTAAAAACAGTTCAACATTTCAAAATTTACACCCTGCTACTAAACAAAACTACGAATGAAATAATCTTAAACCCTACTACTCGCAGCATTCCAAACTCTTAACACTCCTAACCTTCCAAACCCTAATTCACTTTCAATGAAAAATAAACACTGTAAAGTTAAAAATGATACAACGATTTTCCGTACAATCACGTAACAACAGTACCAACATTTCAAAGTCTTTGTAAAATCCCCACTACCATACAAAACAATTAAATCAATAATCAACCTACTCTCAAACCCTAGTACGCGAAAACCCTTTAAACCCTATTCGATATTCTGATTATTGTAAACCCCAGCTCACAAACTGATAACTCCGCAATAAATAAATAGATTTAAAAAGAAAAACCATCTACTCCGCATAAAATCATTGTACAACATTTGAGATCCAATATAACAGAACGCAACTGAATAAATCACATGCCCTGCAAACACTAATACGTTGGGTTGTATAACAATACCACACAAGCAATCAGTAACCGATTGCTTTCCTATCAATATAAACCCTAAGAAACAGTTTGCAAAACAGGAAAAATAAATAGAAAGCCTACAAAGAAAAAAAGGCAGAACGTGAAAATCTCTGAACACCCACGCTATACTGCATGCAGACGAAGAAATGGCACACTTGCCAACAAGAAGCTCAATTTCTCGCCCGCTGCTTCGAAGCTGTGAGTTCAGATATCAATTGGTGAGGCTAAAATACGATAAGTATATTTATTATGAGTCGGTGGATTTGAAACTAGTTTGCAGAAGATGCCATAAAGCCTTCTGAAATCCGTGGAAAACTGTAAGGCTTGGTAAGCTGGTTGGTGTGAATTCCTATAAGATCTCTAAAGAATAATTTTGATGGTAAAATAGAGTCGTCCCGGGGAGTACCTTCCTGTAGTGGTAAACTAATTTCGGCTTTCCTTTAGTCAGCCACTGTCATCGTAACACTCATGGTAAAGTTGTGACTTTTTAAAAATCCGTCTCCCTGCCCCCCTACCCAAATAAAATTTGAGATTTTTTTGATTCTGTATCTTCCGTGTACCCTAAGTAACAATCTCAACTGGCAGATACAAGAAAGCATTGTATCATGGCCTTCTGCTCTTGCCATTTATAACATAAAATAGGTTATTCTGCTCTTGCCATTTATAACATAAAATAGGTTATTAGTCGATAGGCTATATATAGTGTGAAGTTTCCACCAAACCCTGTCTCATGCCTGGAAACAAGTTTTCCTCACTTACATAAAAACTTTACAACAGAAAAAAAAAACTTCACAGTAGAAAAATCAAAACTTATTTATTCATTTAGAATATCTTGCATTTAATATTCCCTTATATCTTCAAATCAAATCCGATTTTGGTATCTTCTAAAATCAAATCTTCCTATTATAAAATATCTACATCATACACCCACTACAAGAGACCAGACTTGGAATTTGATGGTCTATTTGACCGTTTTTCAATTTTAGACCGTATATTACAGTTATACAATTTATTAGACAGTATAGTTTGACTTGCTATATTTTTATTAAATCGTAAAAAAATATTATAAGCAAAATATAATATAGTATTTTAATTTATAATATATATCATTTTATAATTTTTATTATAAAAAGATAAATTAGTTTAGAATAAAATATAATTTTTTTGAATAATTTAGAAACTTTGACATTTTTATAATAGTTATCTTTTTTTATATATTAATATATGCGATTTATAATATTATTATAAAAATATATATCAATTTAAAATCTTTTCAAAATAGAATATAATTATTTTTAATTTTAGAATATATTTAACAAGATTTGTTTTTAATATAAACTTAGAAACTTTTGTTAATTGTTAATTATAACAGTAGATTTTTATATTTATTACTAATAATTACCATTGTTTTATGATTTTTCAAGAAATTGCATTTATAAAAGATTTTATAAAAAAATTCATAAAGAAAACAATTATTTTTACATGCATTTAAATGACCAAACCATCATAAAATTTTCATATGACAGGTAGGGATGACTGTCAAATTCCAGGCCTGCAAGAGACTAACCGCCCAGTTCTTATAAATAAGATTGTATTGAAGTTGTTAAACTGTGCAAACTCGTTGAGGAATATAGGAAAATAAGACTGCGAAAAGCATTACTAAACTTAGTGCAGAGGTTGCTATGTAAGCTTGGAAAATTCTATTGGAGTGAGTCATAGAATAACTAGTAAAACTACTCTGTTTTTTCCTACAGGCTAGCTTTGGAGTTGGGGCATACAATGAGCTACAGAGACATAGCTTCAAATGGTATATGCATTGTTTTCCATGACATCTGTATATTGTTTTTATTTTTTCTTTCGTGCTGATCTAGAAAAATGCATGCTTTGTCTCTCTTTTGGTTTGCTTTTTTTTTTAATCTCTAAAAGATAGTAGACAAAAATGTAATTAAGTAGGAAAATTAATATCTAAGTATTGTAGCCATGTCTACAACTTTTGTACAATAACTCAAAGGATATTCAGATTTAAGGTTTCAATTTCTTGCATATTATACCAGATAACTTCATTTTAGTTTTGATTTATTAAGCTTTTTTTTTGTTTCTTTAGCACTTTTACTATTTAATTTCATGTGCCTTGGCCTACCTGGTAGGAGGGTCCACTTGCCATGTAGACAACAGAGGCCAATAAAAGAATGTCTTCCAATCATTCTTAATTGTGAATCATCAGCTTTCCCTTTTTATAGCTTTTGTATGTCACTTGGTATCACTTTCTCTAGTGACTCTTGCACATGGAAACTTGGAGAGTGTGAAGCTTCAAAGTCATTTGATTTACTTTTAAAAGTTTCACATTCAATATTTTTCACATGAAAAGGAGGATTCAAAAGTTGACTGGAAGAACATACCTGATCAACACAATACATAGAAGATTCATACATATAGAGACATGAACTAGCAAGCCTTTGAGAGCAAAGAAAATTTACTGGACCATAGTTTACATTGTTGTAGCCATTTGGAAAAATATTTGTATATCATAATATCCGAAGGCCCTAACCGAAGAGACCCTATTTGGCTAACCCACAATTCAAAGATGACGAATTCCCTGCTGCAATATTAGTTGTTGCCATTTTGATGCACCCCAGATTATGTAGAAGAGGCTTCTGCTCCCACCTGAACTAAACTCAAATTCTCTGAAAACATACTTAAACAGTGAAACCATCTGAAATTATACCTATGCCACCTATTCACATAAAGTACAAATCATATGTGTCCTGTATATTCAACCTATCTATTTGGACCATAATTCATTCTAACCATGACCATCCCACTTGAGACCAAAGAAAAAAAGGTTACAAATTCTATTATGGTCGTACATAGACCTATATCTACTATTCTAATCCCCTTTAGAAAGTCTTGAAATCGAACTAGCACAACAAAAATTTGAGAAATCTAAATCATCCAGATTATATTTACAACTTCTCCATAGATAGTTTGTCCTAGTCTATGTTATTGTGGACACACATAACCTGCATCAAAGCTGCTATTTCACACAGTTAGGCAATGGATACTATTGAATGAAAAAGTTAAAAAAAACCCTAGATAATTCCAGTGCATCCCCCTCTTTGAAGCCATATCCCTTACAAAGTGTTGCGGCCCCTGCCATGTCCTCAACAGGCCCATTCCCTTCAAAGTAGTCTCATCAATTTCAATGTTGCAGTGAATAACTTCACAGGCCCATTCCACTCAAACATCAACAATGCCATAGGTCTAAAATCCTTCAACATCTCCAATAATATGTTTGTTGGGAATTTTCCCTCCGATTTCTCCAGATTGAAGGCATTGGATATTTTGGATGCTTATAACAACAATTTAACAGGGTCATTTCCTTCAAAGGTATGCCAAATTTCTAATCTAAGACATCTCCACATGGGAGGAAACTATTTATCGGGGAGTCTACCTCTCAGATATTGTAAGTGGGAACACCTGGAGTACCTTGGAGTACAAGGAAATGAGCTTCAAGGGAACATACCTTCAGAACTTGGAAATGTCAATAAGCTTCGTAAGATATATGTAGGCTATGGTAATGACTTTGATGGTGGAATCCCTTCCAAGATAGGGAAGCTAAGTAACCTTGCTATTTTGGATATCGTAGATGATAGTTGGTTGTCTGGTCCCATTCCCCCCCAAGCTTGGGAATCTAAAGCATCTTGATACATTGAAACAGACCTACAAATATGAAAAGATAGGAAGATGTTATAAGGACACCTTGTCTTCAATTTATTGTAAGTTTGGAAATTATTATTCTATGTCTATAAACCTTTATTTTTTATTTGTTTTGAATGGTAAATATTTTGATATTTGTAATAATATTTATTACTTTTGCAAGGCAATTATTGAGATATAAAATTTACTCTTGTATCTATTTTGCATATTTATTTCTATATTAATAAATTTCTTTATTATAATTGTTGTTTATTGATATAAATATTGAAGCACCTATAAATCTACAAACATTCTAAACTCCATAAAGAAGGTTAGTTCATGCAAACTTACTAAATGCTCCTATGAAATAATGCATCATGCCTTCATAAACAAGATAACAATATAAACTAATTGTGAGCATAAAAGCAAGATACATATCTATCCCATAGTGGATTGGTGCTTCTTTGATGTGGAAATAAGCCCTTTCCCAACCCTTAATAATGCCTGGACAAAATTAGCTCACAATTGAAGAGAGTAACTTTGTATGAGGATTGTGGATGATTTGTTGAAGAATAAGCCTTCTACTTATAGATTCTCAAATGCTAAGAGTGCTCAAAAGGGACCAATGTGGGATAATGTTTTAGCCAATGAAATGGAGCCACTTGTCACCTTGTGAATGGTTGAGGAATGTGCAAGTTTTGGTCAATGTGCCAATAAATGGGATTGGTTCGCCTTTTCAAATTTCAAATTTAGCTTGTTGGAGGGAGAAAAGGTGACTTTAATGCTAAGTGGGGGACATGCAAAAACTGAGTTAACCTTGTGTTGGAAGGAAAATCAACTACTTTCAAATTCAAATTTGAGAATATTCCTCAAAGATGCTTTGTTGAGGGGAAGCTTGATGAATTTATAAATAAAATGTCTCTATTAGACACAAGTGGGAGAAAGCTAGAGGATATGATGTGATTAGATTAGATTAATTGGGATTAGATTAGCAAGTGATGTTTTGAGTGCTTTTATTGTTTAGTTTAATGCTTTGATTTACTTAAATCAAAAGGGATGGGAATATGCATTTGGGATTTAACTAGCACTTGCACCAATGAGGTGCAATGCTTACGCTGATAGGTTAATATACTTCGATATTTTTCATTAGCAACAAAATCCATGGAGAAGATATGTGTGCGACTATTGTTTTGGGGAATGTGCTGATTCGGTGAGAATGTCGGGAAAAGCAAGAAAGGAAAACATTGACGTCAGAATGGAGGAGATCCTGGTGAGGTTCCAATATACAATATGATGAAAGTGAGTAATACATTTGTTGAAAACTATTAACAATATTTATATCACAAAAAAAAGAGAATATTTTAGTTTATTTGATAGAACCTAAACCAAATCACTAAGGAATTATCTTATGGTCCATATTGATAGACTCCTTACAAGCATGTGTCTTAAAAATATTTATTTTTAGGGATGCAATTTATGTAACACCCATACTTTTTTATGCATTGGGGTGTCTATTATTAGAGTTAGATTTAAGACTGTGTTAGGGGATGCATAAGTTGTGCCCCTTCTGATTTAGAAAGACTATTCCATGGTTAACCCATCTTCTATTTCAAAATTTCTCACACATGTTTCATAAGAATAAAACATATGTAACTTGGGTAATTCACACAAGGTAACCCATCTCACATTGCACATTTTCGTGTTCTTCACGAGAATCAAAATAGGGCCTCTAGAATTGGAGCTGGGAAGACTTCTAGAAAGTGAAACCCACCTTACCACTAAACTACATTGCTCAATTTCTTAAATCCCCAAAAAATACCTCTGTAGCTAAATATAAAGAAACTACCTGCTTTGGTTGGGGTTTGGAAGTGGTGCCTTTATTGTCCATCCCATGCGGAAGAAAAAATCCAGTGCCTCTAGATTCTCGGCCAAGACAATTTGACCGAAGGAATACAACATGCATTTTTGAGCCCCCGCCCATGTGACCGGGAGAAAAACAGGGGCTAGGTCATCATAATTCATGCATCCTTTGCAATATATATAAACCATACAATTAACAAATATGTTATGATCGACCAGTGTTCAAGATGCTAGCCCTTCCTTTGCTATTCATAAAGGCTTAATTCTCAAATATAGAAACAATGGTGTATTCAAATCCCACAAGGCATTGATGTAGTCAATTGCTCAAACTCCATTTTACATATTGGGAAAAGACAACCATTTTTAAAAAAAAAAATTAAACCACGACATGAAAACCACTAATAGTTGATAGCCATGCATTAGCATGGGATGTAAACTATACACATTGAATTGGTGCCTCATTCAACTTCATTGAGGAGGAAGGATAATGAGAGTGGGTGTGTGGATATCCTTCACGTACACCCTAAGACGTAGAACGAGTGTTTCTAACTTTAGGTTGGACCCAGTATAAAGACTTGCCACACTCTAATCTATTACCACCCATACCTAAAGATTAACATTATTATTTAATTACCATAAATTTCTATTAATTAAATTCAACAAAAGCCTTTAATAATTATCATCATTTATTTCTCAAAGGAAAAATGATACTATTGTTTGATCCTTGCTTATATTTTCCTAATTATTTTCCAAAGGGAAATAATAATATTATTTCCACAATTTGAACATTTATGATATCCTCATTCTCCTTAATGATGTTATTATCATTTCCATGATGTAATTAATATTATTATGGAGTTACCCTCCATTTAAAATTAATTCATTTTATCAAAATTGGTATTAATATTAATATCATATTTACTAATTTTCAACACCATATTTACTCATAGTTATAAATTTTGAACACCATATTTACTCATAGTTATTAATTTCCAACACCATTTTTACTCATAGTTATTTTATTTCTATGTTTATGCTATTAAAAGAGTTAAAGCGATAAAATCTCTATCTTTACTTCAATGGTAATTATGTACTTTCCATTAATGGTTCCAAGATTACCTCCCTGCTAATCCCTTTTAAAAGCATTATGTAAATGTTATTGAATATTTATCAACAATATAGTTGTTTGATCATTAAATAAGAAATAATAATAACATCATTAAGATTAAATCTAAAAGTTGTTGAATATTTTACAATGTAGTTGTTTTATCATTAAATAAAATAGAATAATAATATTATTAAGGCTAGCCCTTCCTTTGCTATTCATAAAGGCTTAATTCTCAAATATAGAAACAATGGCGTATTGAAATCCCACAAGGGATTGATGTAGTCAATTGCTCAAACTCCATTTTACATATTGGGAAAAGACAACCATTTTTTTTTTTGAAATTTTAAACCATGACATGAAAACCACTAATAGTTGATAGCCATGCATTAGCATGGGATGTAAACTATACACATTGAATTGGTGCCTCATTCAACTTCATTGCAGATGTGTTGCTCGGGAAGGAGGAGGAAGGATAATGAGAGTAGGTGTGTGGATATCCTTCACATACACCCTAAGACGTAGCACGAGTGTTTCTAACTTTAGGTTGGACTTGGTATAAAGACTTGCCACACTCTAATCTATTACCACCCATACCTAAAGATTAACATTATTATTTAATTACCATAAATTTCTATTAATTAAATTCAACAAAAGCCCTTAATAATTATCATCATTGATTGCTCAAAGGAGAAATAATACTATTGTTTGATCCTTGCTTATATTTTCATAATTATTTTCCAAAGGGAAATAATAATATTATTTCCACAATTTGAACATTTATGATATCCTCATTCTCCTTAATGATGTTATTATCATTTCCATAATGTAATTAATATTATTATGGAGTTACCCTCCATTTAAAATTAATTCATTTTATCAAAATTAGTATTAATATTAATATCATAGTTACTAATTTTCAACACCATATTTACTCATAGTTATAAATTTTGAACACCATATTTTCTCATAGTTATTAATTTCCAACACCATTTTTACTCATAGTTATTTTATTTCTATGTTTATGCTATTAAAATAGTTAAAGCGGTAAAATCTCTATCTTTACTTCAATGGTAATTATGTACTTTCCATTAATGGTTCCAAGACTACCTCCTCATTAATCCCTTTTAAAAGCATTATGTAAATGTTATTGAATATTTATCAACAATATAGTTGTTTGATCATTAAATAAGAAATAATAATAACATCATTAAGATTAAATCTAAAAGTTGTTGAATATTTTACAATGTAGTTGTTTTATCATTAAATAAAATAGAATAATAATATTATTAAGGCTAGCCCTTCCTTTGCTATTCATAAAGGCTTAATTCTCAAATATAGAAACAATCACATATTCAAATCCCACAAGGCATTGATGTAGTCAATTGCTCAAACTCCATTTTACATATTGGGAAAAGACATAACCATTTTTTTTTTAATTTTAAACCATGACATGAAAACCACTAATAGTTGATAGCCATGCATTATTATGGGATGTAAACTATACACATTGAATTGGTGCCTCATTCAACTTCATTGGAAATGTGCTGCTCTGGAAGGAGGAGGAAGGATAATGAGAGTAGGTGTGTGGATATCCTTCACGTACACCCTAAGATGTAGCATGAGTGTTTCTAACTTTAGGTTGGACTTGGTATAAAGACTTGCCACACTCTAATCTATTACCACCCATACCTAAAGATTAACATTATTATTTAATTACCATAAATTTCTATTAATTAAATTCAACAAAAGCCTTTAATAATTATCATCATTGATTGCTCAAAGGAGAAATAATACTATTGTTTGATCCTTGCTTATATTTTCCTAATTATTTTCCAAAGGGAAATAATAATATTATTTCCACAATTTGAACATTTATGATATCCTCATTCTCCTTAATGATGTTATTATCATTTCCATGATGTAATTAATATTATTATGGAGTTACCCTCCATTTTAAATTAATTCATTTTATCAAAATTGGTATTAATATTAATATCATAGTTACTAATTTTCAACACCATATTTACTCATAGTTATAAATTTTGAACACCATATTTACTCATAGTTATTAATTTCCAACACCATTTTTATTCATAGTTATTTTATTTCTATGTTTATGCTATTAAAAGAGTTAAAGCGGTAAAATGTCTATCTTTACTTCAATGGTAATTATGTACTTTCCATTAATGGTTCCAAGATTACCTCCTCGTTAATCCCTTTTAAAAGCATTATGTAAATGTTATTGAATATTTATCAACAATATAGTTGTTTGATCATTAAATAAGAAATAATAATAACATCATTAAGATTAAATCTAAATGTTGTTGAATATTTTACAATGTAGTTGTTTTATCATTAAATAAAATAGAATAATAATATTATTAAGATTAAATCTAATTTTGAACAAAATACTACACTATTGTTAATTGATCATTGGCCAACATTATCTTTAGGGATATCCCATCAATTTTTATACTTTAAAATGATAATATTATTTAAATAAACTACTAATATTTCATTTAAGACTATTCCTATTATTATAATCATGTTAACCGCTATTGCTAAAATAACTATTATCACTCATGATTTATATTAATATTTTTATTGCCTTATTTATTTTTTCATATACTGGAGTTTCCCATGATATCATGATTACTTCTTAAAATTGATAATATCATATTATACTAAATATGAAATGTAACAAGTTTTAAATTATTCTTACTTTTGAAAACTCAATTGATTTTGATCAAACAAATTTCTTATTTTCAAAAAAAAAATAAAAAATATTAAAATACAAAAAACAAATTTTCAATCAATTTTTTTTGGCAATTGATCTAAATAAAGATAGCCACCACAATTAATAATAAATATCAAAACATTTTCAAACTATATGCTGGCAAATTTAATCCGACTGGAGGCAATGCTTGTGAAATCAACTGATAAAGTGGGAAACATGCTGGCAGTTTTGACGTCTTCCATTTTAACTGCGAACGAAGATAATTTATTAATCCGCGGGGCTTTTATATTTTTATGTGATACCGTGTTGGAGGTTTTTTCCATGCCACTAAAAAGTTTCGCCGGAAGTTGTGCTGTTACGTGGGGGGAACCCCACCGGAACTCCCCGGCAACGTAGACTGGGGAAAATTCCGGTGGGGTCCCCACGTAAATAGTCTATCGGCTAATTATTGATATTCTTTAAATAATATGATATAAAATATCTAGATTATTATTGATATTCCTTAAATAATATGATATAAAGAATGAACTAAGTTATAGAGAAATCATCCAAATTATTTTATAACAATTTTATATTTGGAAATAAGCTATAGATATGTTACATTGATATCAAAGTAGTCATGTCAAGATAGCAAATAAAGAGAATCTTACAGTCCATCATAGAAGGAGTTGCTATAACATAACCATGAGCAAAACTAGCTACAAGGAAATCCAACAAAAAAAACAGAAGATACCAACACACCATACTCGTTGTATCAGTAAATAAAATTACGGAGAAGCCGCCAAAGGCCCATAACATGCGGTTACCATTTGAAATCCTCACCATTAGGCCATTCAGTGGGGAGGTCAATTTCACAGCCTGCATCAGATTAATAAAAGATCATCATTATTTAATGTACATTAATTTCACAAATTGTAAATTGATGAATATATGAAATGAAAATTATACAGTCCCAGTAATAATTCTAAAACCACAAATTTTAAAAGAAAAAAAAACTTACATAAAATATATAGTCAACTGCTCTCTGAATAATAATTAAACCCATAACCAATAATAATTCCCAATACAACAGCAAGAGGTGGAATTATATAGATGAGGGTTTCTTTAAGTTGCATCCAAAGTCGGTTTCGGATTTCGGCCGTAGCTTTGAAATTATACTCAATAGCCCACAAAATTGACAACAAAATGAGCGAAAGTGCCGGTGCAGTAAAAGCTGTGAATATCTCACCCCATAACAAAAATCTATATTCATCACGATGCTGCTGTTGTTCATGTTTACGGGGTATTGTGACTAGGATGGTTGCACTCAAGAATGCAAGTCCAGTAGAGATTATGGAAATCCCCAAGCTCAAAACTGATAACTTGCCCAATAATGAATGATCTGCAGTGAGCTTTGTTTGTAAGCGTTCTCGAAATAACCAGGCAATAACAACTGTGAGGGAGGCAAACATGGCAAGGCTATCAGAGAACAAGAACACTTGAAAAAGGGTTTCCAATGCCATTTGAGCAACTCCAGTAGGTGGAGGGGCACTTCCACTAGCTTTATCGTCAATTCCTCCTGGTACAGTAAAAATGGCTGCAAATGTGACGGTGGAAATGAGTGATGCCACCAGGGTGTCCACATCCATGATTTTTTCAACAACACCGCTCTCTTCTTTGACATCCTTTGAATTCACAGGTCTGGAATTTCCTATGAAACTTGGAGATGCTCCGACCTCTTTTAAAATTCCTGCGATCTTGGCAGAACTGGTTTCATTTTTAAATGTTTGGGGAGCAGCTATGTCAATTGCTCTAAGTCCGTCATTATTGATGGCGTCCACATTTACAAATGGTAAAAGATATTCTACAAGCTGTACAATTAACAAGGAATATTATTATTCACCTTAATTGTTTTCATGAAAAATCACATAAATATACACATTTCCGTCTTAAAATTAAAGAGAATTTATTATAATTTATGTTTATGTTGTCTATAAGAATGTTGTGGTTTCCCTATTATTTTTATCTCCTATTTCGATGAAAGAAGAATCTTCAAATTCATAACAAAAAAAAATAATAATAATAATACCCAACCTCTGGATCCCCTCCATTGATGGCTGCCAGTTAAGTGTAACGGTGTTCTTCCAGAAATGTATAGGCCATTTAGAAAAGAAAAAAGGGAGAATAATTTCAAATTCATAACCGTCAAAAAAAATTTAAAAAATAAAAAATAAGAATCTCCAACCTCTGGATCCCCTTCATTGATGATGGCCAAGTGTAATAGTGTATTTCCAGACATGTCTTTGTCATATTTCAGTAGTTCTGCCATTTCTTCTCTCTTGTTTTGAGGGAGCAACTTCTTCACAATTTCAAATTGGTTGTGTTCTACCGCAAAGTGTAGAGCAGTTTTAAGGTCTGTACTACGAATTTCGATACAATCTGGCATTGTTGACAAGAATACTTCCATCATCTCTTGATCACCCTTGATTGCTGCTAAATGTACTGCACATCTTCCAAACTTATCCTTCTCTTTCATTAAGCTCTTGTCAAACCAATTCATAAAAAACCTCCAGCAGCTTAATTTTTTCTTTACAATTTCACTCACAATCTCTCGATTTCCCCCATGAACAGCAGAATGTAATGGAG
>VDFB02187703.1:0-12558 GCA_007258455.2 Sequoia sempervirens | reverse complement strand
GAGATAGATTGCTTGGAATGTCAAGGAGAGAGCCTATTGTAGCCATGGCGTCTATCGCTTTGTTTTGTGCTCTTAGAACCTATTCAAAGGTTACCATATGAAAATACTTTTGGAAATTGTTGACCATCTATTTGTAGGGCATCAACTTCTCATCCTTTGTGTCATAGTCATCATTAACCTAGTTGATGACAAGCTGAGAATCCCCATAGACATGTAGTGCTCTGATTTTCCATTTTATTGCCATTCTAAGTCATGTAACTAGTGCCTTTTGCATGGGAAAGAAATGTGGAAAGACTTCAGAATGGAGTCTCCTTGTAGGGTGATGAACATGATTCTTGCCCCTGAGCCATGATTTGTGTGTGATCTGTCAAAATAGAGTCGCCAAGGTGCCTTAGGATCTATATGGAATATCAACTCATTTGGAAAATCTGCCACTAATGGGTGATCACTTTGTAAAGGTGCGTCCGCTAGTTGGTATGCTATGACTTGTCCTTTTATTGCTCTTTCTTTACATATTGAATGTCATATTCGCCGTAATCATGACCCATTTTGCCGACATCCCCATATCGCTGCCCCTACTCAACAAACATTTTAGGGTCTTTTGCTACTAGTTGTGTCCTCGATGGCTTAGCATGTAGTGCTCTTAGTCTTTGTGCCTGTTAATCAATGGCTAGGAAAGTTTGTTCAATTGGTGGTAGTCTGTTCTTATATATCTAACCAAATATCTAACTAATATAGTATATAGCTCTTTCTTTTTCTTCTTGTTCATTCTATGCTAGTAATGCCCCTAGTGCTGAATTAGTTGCCGAGATGTATAGGATCAATGGCTTTCCATGAATGGGAGGCATGAGAACTGGCATTGACAATAGGCAATCTTTGATCTGCTAAAAGGCTTCTTGACATTTATCTATCCACACAATAAAGGATACTCTTTTGCACAAGCAGATATTGAATGGTGGAACTTGTTAGCCAATTGGGCTATGAAGCGCTGAATAGATTGTACCCTACCTTGTAGAGTTCTGAGTTCACTGATTCATCTGGTGGAGGCATGTCTATGATGGCCTTGAATTTTGCTAGATCGACCTCAATGCCTCTTGAGAAACTATGTATCCCAATAGTTTACCTGATGTGACACCAAAGACACATTTCTTTGGATTTAGTCTAGACTTTGTATTCTTCCAAGTCTCTTGAAAATTTATGTCTAAAACCTTGAGATGATCTTTCCTAGTTACTGATTTGGCCAATAGGTCATCTACATAATCTTCCATTATTTTATGCATCATGTCATGGAAGATTGTGGTCATAGCCCTTTGATATGTGGTGCCTGCATTTTTGAGACCGAATGGCATGACATTCCAACAGTATGTTCCCCATGGGCAAGTAAATGTCGTTTTGTGCTGTCTTTGGGGCAATACGAATCTAATTATAGCCAGAGAAACCATCCATGAGTGATAGCATCTTGTATCCTACTGTGAGATCAACTATAATATCAATGTTTGATAAAGGAAAGTCATCCTTTGGGCACGCCTTATTTAGGTCTCTAAAATCTATACATACATGGATCAACCCATTTGGCTTTGTTACCAGCACCAGGTTAGATATCCATTCAGCATAGTCAATAGACAGTATGAATCCAACGTCTAGCAGTTTCTTTAACTCAGCCTTGACTAATAGAGTGACTTGAGGGTGCATTTTGCGTAACTTCTGCTTGACTGGTTGGCATTAGGTAGTAGTGGCAGATGGTGCAGAACCAATTTTGGGTCTAGCCCTAGCATGTCAGCATAGGACCATGTGAAGTTTATTTTACGTTTAGCAAAGAACTTATGAAATTCTGGTCTTTCCTCTTCAGTCAATGATGCAGCAAAGAGGACCATTTTGGGGTCTTCTGGAGTAGCTATGTTGTCTTCAATGGTTTCCTCTATAAGCATTGCTGATTTCTCTTGTTGTAAAAGAAGAAAGTCCAATTCTTCATCTTTGGGCACCTCAGAGAGGTTTTCACCCATAGATACATCTTTTGTTTTTACTATTTTGTCGTCAAAAGGTGCCTTTCAGTTTTCACCTAGAGACGTTTTACTTTTGTGACTAGAGGAGGGAGCAGTCTTGCCGAAGTAGGCCACACAATCTAGGTCAATAGAGAATCCTGCCTTGTGATCACCACTAGGTATACCCTCACGTAATCCCATAAATTCTACAATTGCCTCATCATTCTGAAAGGAGTCTAAGACTAGTGGGCCTTGTTGGTCCCAATCGACTAAGGATAAACTAAGGAGATGCCATCATCAGTGTTGGTGAATTGAGGTGAGGATGCATAAAGCATGCAGACAGATTTAGATATATTGTAGATGAAATTATCATCTAATTTGACATCAGACTCTATCAAATATTCCCCTTCACTAGTCTCATATTCATTATCAAAATAAGGGGTGAAGGACTCAGTGTTGTGATTGTCAGTGTCAATTGGTAATTTAGATGGGTTGGAAGAATGGGATTCAAATGGTAGGTCTTGCATGTTGTGGGGAATGGTAATGGGATTTTGACTATTGGGTGCCTAGTCAATTTTAAATGTTTTCCAAAAATTTTGTTCGGAGGTGATTTCCCCTGTTTCAACAAAAATATCGTCAAGGCCGTAGTCGCTTAAAGACCGTTCTGATCCAAATTCCCACTCTTGGGAATTAGTTTTGATGAGGATTTCCCTAGCAGTCTTGACACTTTCCGAAGCATGCACTCGCTCACTCGAAAGTCCAGTGGTACGTTGATCATCATTGTCGGGCAATCTATACCCTAGTCCAAGATACTTTGGTATTCTAAAAGGTTCTATGGGATCTCTTCGTCCAGTTTTATTTTTTCCTAGGCCACTAGTACCATTGTAGCCCTTAGCCTTCTGTATGTCATTGCCCTTTCCATATTTTTGAACTAGTAATGGGGGTAATATGACAATATCCTTATAGATCCATCTTGTGATATCGGCAAGGTCCTTGTTACTCATGTCTCCCCATTTGATAAAAACTATTTTTGGTGGAACTTTGAAAGTTTCCTTGGGTTCCATTCTGAGGCATGGCCGACAATAGACCTTTGGAGACTTGGGTATTGTTCTCATGCTATATGTTGTGTGCAGTTTGAATTCTCCACAGCTAAGGTCCTAGATCTTGATAGTGGATTCAGCCTTAGTGATTGTGGAAGGTAGTGGTGTGGTGGAAGATGTAGATGGAATGGTCATGGAAGATGGTGTGACGGTGGATGGGTCAATGTACTTGGAAGATGAGGGGCCTGAAGCTTCCTGATTGATGGGCACTCGATTTTCATAAATGCCCCTTAAGTTGGTACAATATTGGAAAGGGTCAAGGTCTCCATATATGGTTATTTCTGTACCGTCAAATGGAAACTTTAGGCATTGGTGATATGTGGATGGAACAACTTTTAAGGCATGAATCCAAGGATGGCCAAGCAAGATGTTGTACGATAATTCCAAATCCAAGACCTGACAAGTTGTGTCCACAATGATTGGTCCTACTCTGATAGGAAGAGATATAACACCCCGTGAAGAACATTCTTCGTCATCATATGCTTTGATCACTATACTCTTTGTAGGGTCTATGCATGCATTAGAAAATCTGAGAGCTTTAACTAGTATTAAGGAACATATATTCAATCCGGCTCCACCATCTACTAGGACTCTTCTAACCTTGTGTTTATGGACGAAGGTTTCAATATGTAGTGCATTATTGTGGTTGGTTTTGGGTGACGAGTAGTCTTGATCAGAAAAGGTGACATGGTGAGGTGTAGTGAGATATCCTACCATGGTCTCAAATTGGTTGACATCAATATCCTTACAGACTGACAACTCTTGCAAGGTTTTATCTAGTATAGCCTTATGCATGGGGGATATGCGAAGCAGCTCAAGTATAGAGATTTGTGCGGGAGTTTTGCCAAGTTGGTCAATAAGGTTAAATTGACTCTTGGGTTGCCCTTGCTTTGTGGTTGAGGTGAGTTGTGACTGCTTAGGAGATGGGTTAGCTATGATGATTTTGGGTTGCCTAGCAGGAGGCGGACCAGCTATGGTGACTTTTCCACTTTGAGTAGTAGCATTGCATTGGGGCACTCTCTTGATTGTAATGGTATTTATGTATTCATCATGAGTTCTGACATTATGTATAATAGGTCCACCAGAATAGTCATATTTAGCGTGGGCAAAGTTAGCTTGATTATTGTTGGTTTGTAGACCTGACGTGGAAGCATTATTAGAACCATGATCCTACAGTAGATTCTTATGAATATTATGATCTAAATTGGAGGCAAATTGTGATCCCCCTACCTCAATGATATGACTCTCTATAAGATCTTGTACTAGGTTTTTCAATTGTCGACAGTTAGAGGTTTTATGTCCTTTTGCAAGATGATATTCGCATATTGCAATATCGTCCCACCATGCTGGTTTGAATTGTCCTGGGTGATATGGTTTTAGTTCTTGAAGCATGATGACTCCAGTCTGGAGGCATTTCTTGAGGACTTCCTCAATGGGCTCACCCAAATAAGTGTATGTACAACCTCTAGGAAATTGTCTCATCTGACAGTATTGTCCTTGATTGTTTTGGCCACTCTAATTTTTTAACGAGACATTGGTAGGGGGTGTGAATGTCATTGTTGGTTTGTTTTGTTGTTGAACCCCTTTTAGGGCCAGTACAGGACCCAGAGTGTTTGTGACCTTGGTGTCAACAACACCATCATTTGTGACATGTTTATTTTTAACCTAATATTTTTTTTGTCAGTGGGTGGATTGGCATTTGTATTTTTGGGACCGTACCTTAGTTCTCCCTTTGCAATAAGGGCTTTCTCAATCTGGACCTCTTTTTCAACTAATTCCATGAAGTTTGTGCAGCAATGTATTTGCAATGCATATCTTAGGGGGCCCCAAAAGTGTTTGCATGAACATGTTGACCTTTTCCCTTTCAGGTATGTTAATGTGACACTGACTAGCTAGAATTCTCCATGTTTGAAAGAATGGGATGAATGTCTCACCAGCATCCTCTTGCATGAGATTGCACAAGCTAGTGATAGAGGTATCCATGTTGATGTTGTATGCGTAATTTTTTATGAATTTTTGTTTAAGCTCATCCCATGTTTGGATATCCTTTTGATTGGAAAACCATTCAAGGGCCTACCCACCAGACTTTTAGAGAAAAGTCTCATCAAGTAGGTTTGTTCATAGGCGATGTCCATGCAATTGGTTGCAAATTCGTGAACATGTTCAATGGGGTTTGTCTTGCTTTTGTACTTTGTGAAATTGTGTGACACATATGCTAGAGGAAATGGAGGCATGTATAGGTTCATGTTGAACAGGTATATGTTTAGATTGTATGATATTTCCGATTTTTTGCCTAAAATGTGTATGTTTTGGATAATTTTTTCTAAACCCATCAATCTTGTTCAAAAGGCCTCCATAACAAAGTCATTTGTGGTCCCGTATGTTGGGTTGCTTGGTACACCGTGGGTCCCAGTTTGTTGTGCGTGAACATTGGTGTATTGTGGCGGTATGGATTGTTTTGATATGTATGATGTGTTTGGACTAGTGTGTTGTTGGTGTTGAAAAATTGAATTAGGTGTATGTTGGTGAGTATGAACATGAGATGAGTAGGTTGGGATGTGTCCCCCAACCATGTGTGCTGTTATTTGGGGACTATGGTGACTAGGAACATTGTGATGTGCTAATGAGGCCATAGGTTGTGTTATTTGGCCACATTGTCCAAATTGTTGGGTTTGAACAAGGGGAATGTTTGCATTTGGTCCTTGGGAGGCAATGATATTTGACTGTGTTGGCATGTTAACATTTTGTTGTTGTCCTTGGGTAAAGATATGTCCTTTGCCTCCTCCCAAAGGGTTGTGTGATATACCGATGAGTGGATGTGTTGAAGGTGTACTCATGGTATTGGATGTGGTTGTCAAGGGGAAATTAGTGTGACTTGATGATGCCCCCATGACATTTACCATAGTGGTAAAGAGAGGATTGGAGTAACTCGCCCACATTGTTGAGGAGCCAAGAGTGGTTCCAGCCAATTGTAATAGTGTCATGGATGTTGTGGGCATTGTGGATGATTGTGATCCTCCAATGGATGTGTTTATTGAGTTGGAGGTGTTTGGGACATTGGGAGTAGCATGTACTGTCATTGTAGTGTCAAAGAAAGTATTGCTCGTAGTGTTTGGGGGTTGACCACTATTTGATATATTATGTGTGTTGTTGACATTAGGGTTTGGAGATGTTGATCTCAACATGTCGATGTCGAATCCTTTAGGTAGTTTGGCTCCTTGGCTCAAGAGTATAGGCAAGTATCTGTCTCTGTCATAAAGGACCATTGTTTCAATGAATTAAGAAGCCTCTGGGTCTTGTGCTGCTACCTCTAAGTTTTCCTCAAGTATTTGACCATATTCATCCTTATGTAAGAATGGTTCAAATGGACTGTTTGATGAGGATGGTGTTATCGTGGGAGGTTGATTGTTTGAATTGCCAAATGGATCGTCAATAGTCCAATTGGGGTCGTACATGGGGTTGTTGATAGTGGACGTGGGGTCTTGTCAAAAGTTTTCCATTTGTCATTTTTGTTTTTGGAGTCTAGTTTCCACCATAAAATGATATTGCCCAAAATGAAGATGACTAGTTACCGAATGCAAGGATGACACTATGCAAAGGTTAAGGTCAAAATGACGACTAAGATGAATAATTTTTTTGGATTTTTTGGCAATAAGATATGCAATGTCAAGGTTTATAATGCAATTTGAGACAAGGGTACCTAAGCACTTCTAAGTTGAATCTTTGTTTTCAATTTTGGTTACTAAAGAAATTTGTTGAAAAGGACAAGATGACAAGGTCTAAATGACTAGTGAATTTTCCTAACTAGACTTTTGAGTTGGAAAAAAAAATCTCACAAAAGGGGACATTAACTAAAAAGGATTTTGATGACTTAGTCCAAGAGAACCTAGTTTCGAAAGCAATGAAATTTTTGATTGTGCTGAGATTTACCTAATCTAAAGTATGCAAGGACTACAACCTAGGTACAAACTGATGCCTAATGTATGCGCCTAAAAAAAAAATGAAGGGTGAAACCTATGGTGAAGAATGCAAACTAATGGTCGATAGTTTTGAGCAATTTCAAAGTTGGTTTCTGACAGAATCCTTTTGGAAATGATGTTTTGATAAATGATTGACAAGGAGTAAATTTCAGATTTGACTGTGTGATGTTTTACTTGTGACAGGAAAATATGTCACTTGAGGCCACGAATGCATCACGATTTTGCGAATGTGTTGCAGTTTGAGTGAATGTAGCTTTCAGATTGACAAATGCAACACATTTTTATAGATGTGGTGTTTAAAGTGTCAATTGCATCTCAAAAACTTGATTGTGGTGTAACAGATGTGACATAGTTTGTCAGAAATGAGTGTTTTTTCATATTGATGGTAAATTGGATCTGTTTAATGGTGAATTATTTTGTTTAGAACTGTAAATGTGTTGAATCCAAAAAGCACTTGACAAGCACAATGTTTTGAATGTAAGCAAGCGCACATAAGACAAGTACAATCCTAAAAGGCCAATAGGCCAAGGGTTTGTATACTTGATATAGCCCACCGATATACCTCGGATTGGTGATAAACACCTTTCCTTCTCAAAAGTGGATAGCTTCTAATTTTGGTGGAATTGGCTCCCCTCCATGGCTCATTAACATCATTCGAGCACACCAAATTTGGATTCTTTTAGTAATGACATCCCAAGAATTGTTGTCTCTACTCAAGGGGATTAGTAGTGAGTGTCTTCGGGCATGATACTATACCCTACACTATATCAAGCAATGGCCAATAGAACGGTTGGACACTAAGACATAATATTTTTAATACAAGAATTCCGTTCATGGGGCATGATCCATTTGGCTAGAGTCCCCTTTCGGATCCATCTCATCAGAACCATATTCATGATTCTTGGGCTTTCCCCAAGAATCCGCTTTTATATACCGGCTGGAAGTCCCTTAGTGTCAGAGTGCTACTAGTCTGAGTCGTCCTGGGGTGAGTACTCTTTCCCACTAGAACAGGCCCAAGTTCTAGAGTCAGTAATTGTTTCTCTTACACCTAGGATTGCCCAAAAGCACAAGGGGAGAGGATACTTCAATGACTAAATCATGAGGGTGACACAAAAAATAAGGTGGGTCTAGTTTTTTGATCACCTAGTTTTCACAGGGTGAGAGCATAATCACCTACCACCTTCAAGCACATTCATTTTAATGCACCAAAGGAAGTGTTTTCTACACTAGAAATCACAAACACGTTGTTTGAGAAATGAGTCTTTGACTAACGGAGCTGCAAAACCACAAGTTAGTATTTTCATCCACCAGTCTTGGACCCATGAGACATAAGCACCACACACTACAAAACATGATCAGTAACATGAAAACCTCTACCCAGAATGCAGAAAGTAAAACCGGAATGCTTAAAAAGACCAGAAAGAGTAGAAAAACATCAAAAACCTGAATGTAAACGAGCAAAAAACATTACCAAGCGAATGCGTCGTATCAGAGCAAATGCGTTATAGGTGAATACGTCATTATTTACTTTGAATGTGGCTCTTGAAGCTTCGATTGCATTTCATCAAGTCAATTGCGATGCTTTAGTCTACGAGTGCATCACAATGCATCAGATGCGTCATGATTTTAAAAAATGACTGCGTCACTTCGTACCTGTACTTGAAAAAATGATAGAAAACCCACTAAAACCGTATGGAAATAATAGCAAAAAATAGAATCATGTTCACGTCAGGTTCACCAATGTAACTAAGGTTAAAATTTAGGATTAGATAATAGATAATCAATTGAAAGCATATGAAATAAACCCAAAGAGATATGAAGCACAATGAAATCAAATAACAACGAAATGATTATACCAGATTCTCAAAGCTTCCATGAATCACCTGCATAACACCTCCTAGCTTGCAGCGTATGATTGATGCCCTCAAAATGAGTGTGTGAGCATTATGACTATGCCATTGTCCTATGCAAGTTTTGAAGGATTTAATAAAAACTATGCCTATGCCTATGTCAAAGATAAATGATAAATGACTATAATGCCTATAATAATGAAGTGGTGGATGGATCCTAAATTATGATAAAAATTAACACTTTATAGAAAACGCAATTTTGACTAGATGGACTAGATCGACTCTTAACAGAAACCTAAAATTAGAGGACAAGATTTGATTTGATAATCCCTAATCAGAGTTAGGGTAAAATCCTTAAGTGAGTGATCAAGATGTCATCTGAGAAAATCATATCAGCGGTGGAGAAAAGATGAGATAATTAATTTCAAAAATAAATATTTTCAAAATTAAGAAGATAAGAGATAGCATGCTTTGTGAGATTTGAAAAATTAGATAAAAGATGAACTGAAAGGCAAATCTGATAAAATCAAGAATCTGCTTGCTTTATTTGATTTTTGGAAGAAAGCTACCATTTTGAATTAAAGTAATTCAAAATATGGATTTTGTGAGACAATGAGAAATTGGATTTTGAAATTAATTACTAAAAGAAGAATCATTTATTTAAAAATAAAGAAGTGTCACATACAAGAATTAAATAATTAAAAATAATTATTTAATTTGGAAGAAGTGGTTAATTAATTAAATAAATTAGAAAATCTATTTAATTAAAAGAGAGGATTTAGGAATTAGTGACATATTAAATAAATATATTAAAATATATTTATTTGATAATTAGGACATTAATGACAAAGATTAATTAAATAAAATGAGAACTTTATTTAATTATGAGTTGGCTTTAAACAATTAGTGACGCATTAAATAAATATGATTTATTTATTTAATAATCAGGAAGAATAGAAGATCCTAAATTAATTAAATAATTGTGAATTATTTAATTAATAGTTGAAGATGTGTTAGGAGCATAATTAAAGTGTTATAATTATGCTAGGATGAAAAGTGGTAAAATAGAGCTCGCAGGCCTAGGTCATTTTTAGGTGTCTACAGGTACCACATTTGGAGTTTTTTTTTCTTGTGTATACTCTCTTTTCCTTTCTTGCCGTTGAATTGGGTTGTGCATGGTAAACAAAAAATGACCTAAGTTGAACTTCACCAATAAAGAAATTAACATAGAAATCTATTATTTCTCCAAAAAAAATTGTGAACAAAGAATTCACATAACAAATCTTTTTGATTAGGAGTTGATTATATGAATACTTTTACAAACTCCTTGTCATCAGGATCATGTGGTTGATTGTTGTAAATTTTTAATTGTTTCCATCTCAAGATTTGTTCATTTAGAAACATGGAGTATAGTCTAGATGGCCTTCTGTAGGCTAACAATAATTCACCAATTTGACAAGCATCTTGCTTAGCTCGATAAACCCTGTCAAATCACTCTTTTAACAAAACTAGCTCCTTTTTCAATCTAGCACTTTCTATACCTAATTTTTTTAGAAAGTAACATCTCTCCATCCATGTCACTAGCAATGGACGTATATGAACTTGGAACCATTCCATTATGGTTGGTTCAATTTGTATCTCTTTGGAATCCATTATGGGATTGACATTTATCTCTTGTAAATCCTGTTCCAACTCAAAAAATTTGGTTAAAGATGCATTAAGTTCATATTTATGTGGGTATGTGTAGGATCATCATGGAAAAAATAGGCCCTTAAGTGGCAATGAAATTCAGAAAAATCAAAGTTAGGAAACTTGAGTTAAAATTTGAATAAGCTATCTATATTATTTCAAAAATATGTAAGAATAGAATCTATAGAAAATTGAATGTAGTTTCTAAACTACTAGTTTTATTTAAAAGAAAAATCTATTTGGTGAAAATTTGAAATTTCAATGCAGTAGTACTTAAATTTCAGGGAAAAAATAAGTAGGTGTTTGTCTGACCACCCTAACTACAACAAAATGATAATATTTTCTTATAATATTTTAGATATAAAATTAGAGGACTTATGTCGATGTGATGCATATTTTTGTAATTTTTTCCAAGTAAATAATTAATTATGATTTTTTATTTACAACTTTAAAAAATATAAAAAGCTTGTATCTCTAACGGCTTAACTTGGTCAAAACTTCATGATTTTTTAATCTATAGTATGTGAAGCATAGAGATGTGACATGTTTTTAGATTCAAAAATGTGATCTTGTTTGAAAGCTATAAATGTTTTCAATTAGCTTATCAATCGGGGACTTTGAATCATAATTCAAATAGAAATGAATAATAATTATTTATTAAATGCCGCGATGAAATTATAATTTATATTGGTTGGGTGATAATATCAGCTAAAAACCCTTTTTGTTTCATCAATTTTGAATTAAAAACGATTAAGTCAGCCACATACCCTACACATACCCATTGTATCGCCACTTTTTGGCCCATAATGATCCTACACATACCCATGTTTGTCTTTTTCTTCTTCAAAAGTAGTAAACAATTGCATAAAATTATTTTTTAACCTTTTGATTTGTCTATCCTTTTCAAAAAAATCTGTCACATGCTTTTTACTTTCTTCATTGCACTGCTATATTTGAAATTGTAATTTTTCAATGGTCTTATCTTTTTGTTCTATCTACATTTAAAATTTTACAATTTCCTTGTCTCTATTCTTTAAAACTATAGTGTGTACTTCTATCTCTTCCTATTGTTGGTTGATTTGTTCTTCATTTCCTTACAACTAACATTTCAACTAAGAAATTTTTGCTCTTAACTTCTCTAGCTCCATTTCTTTTTGATCAAATTTCTCAACCTTTGTATTATAAAAAAATAAAAAAAAATGGTGATTTTGATATCATCATTAATTAAATTTTCCTCATTAGGAACATCAAATCAGCCTAGTTCAATAACATTAGCAATGAGGGGAGATAACTGGCCTATAGAATCATCTTCAACATCCAAAAAATGTGGTGAGTGTTCCCTTTCTTCCTCTTTCCCTAATTGAGATGGCATATCCTCCCTTTTAGCCTCAGGGGATTGTCTAGTATGTTTTTCACTTTCTATTGAGGCCTTCTAATGAGGTTGATTCTCAGTTCCTAGTGAGTGTGCTTCAGTATTTTGTCCTCTTTTTAGAGGAACTCAATGTGTCACAAGCTACAATATCACTAGTTTCAGCAAATAACCTTTTACTTCTCCTTAAAGGAGGAGTTGTTTATAATGTTACTTTGGTTCTCATTTTCCTCTTATGAGGAGGCTCTTCTTCATCTCTTAAATTTATGATTTCAACATTTTCTAATCAACCTTGGGTTTCTAAAACATGAGGTAAAATTTATGGTGCTTCACCATTAGGAGCTATTGTGGTATGCTAAGGTTCAGAAGTTTTTGGAGGATTAGGGGAAGGCTCTTCCACATTTTGAGTCATCTTCCTAGATGATTCACCTTCCTCAACCAATCTTTTAGGCTCAGGATTTTCAAATTTTTGCAAAAAAAAATTCCATTTCTTTTTTTCTTTCTTCTAGAAGGCTATGTAGAGGATCATCATGGAAAAATAGGCCCTTAAGTGGAAAATTGAATGTAGTTTCTAAACTACTAGGTTTA
>VDFB02187702.1:0-15778 GCA_007258455.2 Sequoia sempervirens | reverse complement strand
ACTTTTCTATCATCCTCATCTACATGTCTATAAACAATATGGACAAACATAGCTACTTGCATTGAATTATAATATTGGAGATTGAATTTCCTATGGAGCGCAGAGTATAATTCTCCAAAATCAACCACGGAAAGCATAGTACCAATTGAAAATGTTTCAACATGCCAAAATTGTTACTAAGCCATCGAGCATGTTTAGAGTGCATGACATATTTTGGTACAATTTTATTCTTAAATTCACTCATAAATGCATGCACACTAACTTTTTTTGTAACTAAATCACAACGCTTTCCTATTTTTCCATCTTTTAAAGAATAGTGAATATTCCTAAATCTTTTGACATCTACTAATTGTTGTCCAAAATCATGATCAACACTTTCATGCAAACAAATTCTTAAAAATGAAAGATTTCCACAGTTAATGCATTGTCTAGAAATACAAGAACTTAAATAAAATAATTTATTATTAGATTTTTCACAAAACAAACCTGAAATAAACTTTCTTATTGCTTCAGGTGGCATATCAATACCACAATCCTATATAATCATGTTAGTATGCAAGGTACAACATATATATCGAAAAACATCATAAAATAGCGAAATTTAACAATGATTTACAACAAAACGATATTCGCTGCTTATTAATTTTACATACTAGGGTTTACATTTTTCAAAAGACCTTTGACTTATTTTAATATTACAAGGTAACACTGAATCGCTACAAACATTTCTATAAAATTCAATTTGTGTTGTAATTAATAGATGTTTTGGGTGAGGATCGCGAACTTTGGACCCCAACCTTAATTTTAAAACATCTCTAGCATTAGATGAAACCCTAGTATTATCATGCCAATATTTTTTGATCAAAGATTTAATTTCAACATTCAATTTTATATCAGACCTCGGTAGTCATCCACTAAAACTCCAACATTGATTGATAGGATCATTTTCTATACTTTCTCTTCTTTTTGCCACTCTTAGTAATGTTTTAGGATGCATTTTTAAAACTTCACTAATATTAAGCTGCCATTATTTTATTCAAAGTTGTTTTATTAACTATAGCAGTAGTTATAGCTCTTTCTCATCATGCTTTTTATTCTTGATTGACTCATTTTTCTACAATAGATTGAATGGCACTAGCAATAGTAGACATAACATGTCTTAATGATTGATCTTTTCTTTTTGGTTTAACAAAAAAGCCTAACCTTTTCATTATTTTCCTCATTTTTTGCATTCTCATCAATTGCATCATTAGTTGACATTGAAATGCAATTTTTTTACGATAAAAGAATTTGGTGTATATTCTATTCGCATGTGTTCTTATTTGCCTCCAAGAAATTTGACCAAGAAGATTATCAAAAACACCACTTCCAATTTTTTAAAAAGTATTTTCATTAAATTCAACATCACATTCTAGATTTTCATCTTCATCTTCATTTTCATTTACATTTTCATCTTCATTTTCATCAACAAAACAGTTTTCATTTTCGTTTTCATCAATAAAACGATTTTCATTTTCATTTTCATCTTCATTTTCATCAACAAAATGGTTTTCATTTTCATCAAAAAAACAGCTACTTTTTATTTTCATCTCATTTTCATCAACAAAACGGTTTTCATTTTCATTTTCATTTACATTTTCATCAACAAAACGGTTTCTTTACTTTCATCAAAAATATAGGTTTTGTTTTTATTTTCAAGAAAATGATCATTTTGATTTTCATTTGCAACAAAAGATTTTTCTTTTTTGTTTTCAACAAATTCTATAAAATTTTCATCTCTCTGAATATTGTCAATGCCAACATCGTTAAGTCCAACATCTTGTAAAATTTCTACATACAAATTTACCATTTCACTAACATGTGGATTTGAAAACGTACTTGGATTTGTGCATATTGAAACATTCTCCATAGCATTCAAAGATGGATTTGAAGACATAGTAGGACTTGTTTGTATAATCATATTCTTTTCAAAATTGACTTCATTCAAATTAGTTTCATCTACAACCATGGTCTCCTTAATGTTTTCATCTTCAATAGTTGTGGAATTGGATGCTCCACCATCATTCATTGATTTCATTCTCATTCTTCTTTCTCTTTTTATTTGTCTCTCCTCTCTATTTTCTTCAACTTGTTGAGAATTCAATGTCTTCCTTCTCTTATTATGAGCTTTATCTCCCATAATTATAAAAATCTCAAGCACAAATGAATGTTAATAGTGAAATACTTCAAAATATTCAATCCAAATTGGAAGTTGAATACCTATTAGGACAAAATTCTTCCTCTTGTGTTCCTCAAAAACAAGTAGAAAACTACCACAATTCCACTTTAAAAATTATTTTTTTCATGCCTCCTTTGAAAAATTCAATCCATATTGTAACTTGAAGACCTTTTGTTCCTCCAAACAAGCACAAAAATAACACAATTCCACTTCAAAATGGTGTAGATGATGCCCCATTTGATAAAATCAACTAAAAATCAAGTTCACCACCTATAAATACAATAGCTTATGAAAAATAATTTACTTTTACTACTCTCAGCCGTACATGTGAAGTTGCAGACTTCACAGTAATTTTTTGCAATGTATTTAAATAAAATAAACGAGATCCCATTTATAAAATGGGATCCCGCTTATAAAACCAAGATCCCATCTATAAGAAGGATCCTCGCTCACGCATTGAATGTCATCAAAATTGTTGGTCGAGAAACAAGATCCCATTTCCTTTACAACAGCTTTGAATATTGTTGAATAGGAAACGATTCAAGATAATAAATAGGATCCTATTTCAGTATTCCGGATCCTACTTTTAAAATTTGAATTCCCTTTTGCATTGTGGCTTGGGTTTTTCCTAGGTTTTGGTTTGGGAAAAGCATTGGGAATCCAAACCTAGGCCTTCAACTTGGTTTGACCTGCAAGTTGAAGGTCCTAACAATGTTAGAGAAAAATACCAACTTTGGACATATGGTTGATGACTTTTTTTGGAAAAAAATTTGACGAAATTAAAACCCATTTTAGATGAGACAATGTAGATTCTAAATATGTAATTTTTTGCAATTGATTACTTTTTTCTATTTTTCAATTAACTTATAATAAAATTGGTCCATAAACTTTAAATATCAGGGTTTTTTACTATTTTAAGAACTTTTGATCAACATAACATTTTGACAAACGGATTGTACGAGAACAAACTTCAAACAATTCTTTTCAATTTTAAAAAAAAAATCAAAAAATGATAAGTTTAGGTCATCTTAGGCATGTCGTACATGGTGATTTTTCAAAATGACAAATTTTCCTAATAAAAGTAACAAAAAAAATATTCACAAAAAATTACAAAAAATATATCAAGAACAAGCTTCAGTTGAGTCATATGTAAATTTTCCCAAAAGGATTTAGAAAAATACAATAATTTAAGTCAAAATATGAGCTGTACACGTGAATGGTATGGTAAAAAAATGACTTTTGGAATGCTGATTTTTAGAAATGCCTATTAAAACACAATTTGTACAATCTAGGTATTGAAATAAATTACATATTTAGAAACTAGACTCTAAGCACTACATTTTATGGTTAGTGACTTTTTAAAAGATTTCATCTCTAAGTGCTTCAAATTTTAAGGTCAAATGTGTCAAATTCTGAAAATCAGGGAAAACACTTCCACTTTTTGGCCAAAAAGTGGACTCAACTTCTTGCACACACCCGACAATACAAAAATTTAACTAAGTCTAAAATGAATCTATCATTAAATGAAAATCAACTGATCCCTCCTTCTAGTGCCATAATGTGAGGTAAAATCTACATTGAATAGAGATTGACAGATATGAGTTAAATCAGTCAATATTGAACAAATGAGATAATAGCCCTCCCTATGAAATTGTTGAGCTAATGTAAACGAAAAAATAGCATCATCAAACTAACATGAAATTCCAAGCACGATAAGCATGAAATCTATTCCTAAACTACTCAAACATCATCTCATAGGGGGATTGGTGCTAATTTGATGTGGAAAGTAGCCCTTTCCCAACCCCTTTGGATAAGCTAAATGATGAAATTTCTTTGAAGATGATATGGATTCAAGTGACAATGATGCATTTGTGCATGAGATTGTGGAGGATTAATACAATAGAGGAGGCCTCTATTTATAACCAAGAAGGATAGAACAATGCCAAACATGGAGGATGTGGGACTAAAGATCCACCAATGACAAGATGCCACTTGTCAACATGTGAGAGGCTGAGGAATGAGCACATTTTGGTCAATGTGCCAAAGAGGGGGAGATTTGAAATTTGAATTTGATGAAAAGATGAGTTAAATGCTAAGTTTGACTTGTACAAGAGACATGTAAGAGCTCTTAAATGCTTTGTTGGATGCACATGTCAATTTGGGGGGAGATTTAAAACTTGGAGAATATTCCTCAAAGATGCCAAGTTGAAAATGAAAAAAGATTTTAATAAATAATTTAAATGCATTTCCATGTGCAAGTGGCAAAAGCTAGAGAAATTTGGAGATTAGGATTAAATTAATCAAGGTTTAATTAATTTAATAGGAGATTAGGTGATTTTGACTTTTGACTTAGATTTTAAGATTAAAATAAATCAAAATGAGAAGAAAATGATTTAGATTTAATTAAATAAAGATTTGATTTATTTAATCAAAGAGGATGATGTTAGTGTTAAATCAAATAAAGATGAATTTATTTAATTTAAATGGATGACTTTAGGAGATTAATTAAATAAACTTGATTTATTTAATTAAAGAGATAACTTAGGAGATTAATCAAATAAACTTGATTTATTTATTAAAGAGGGAAAACGATTATAAAGGGATGATTAAGGATGGTATGGAATTAGTAAGTCAGGATCAGACACATGTATATTTTATGTTTCTACAATTATATATTGTATTCTACAATATAAAGTATTAGATATAATATATAATATATTTTTATATCACAAGCTAAATTAACATATAAATAATTTAATAGCTCTATTGATCGAGAGAGAGGGGATAAATATGATCTCAAGAGAGGAACAAAGAAATGGAGAGAGAAAATAGAGAGAAAAATGATAGAGAGATAGAAAAAGATAGAATTGAAGATATTTATAGGGTGGAGAGAGGAAGAGAGAGATTGAGTATCTACTTCTCCTCTCTCCTCTCTCTATTTCTCTACCTCTCTCTATTTCTTTGCCTTCGTCTCCGTCTCCCTCCCACTCTATCTATTTGTATATATCCATTTGTGTCTCTATCTCTCTCCATATCTCTCTCTCACTCATAGACACACATTTTGTGTTTCTCCCTCCTTATCTCTATCTTTATATGTATCTATAAATATTTCCCCTCTACATCTGTCTCTCCCCCTCTCTCTAGAACACTCTCTCTAATACTTTTCTATGTCTTTATCGATCTCTATTACTTCATATGTCTATCTTTATCTTTCTATCTCTCGCTCTCTTCATATATATTTATCTATTCCATCTCTATCTCCATCCCCTAGATCTCTATCTCTTAACCTCTCTCTCACTCTTCCCCCTCTATCTCTCCCTATTTCTCCCTCTATTTCCCTCTCTCCCTATTGCAAATATAACATGAACCTATTGCTAATGGAGCTTGATTATCTTCCTCATTTAGATGTTTTATTTCAATTGTGTTTGGATCCTTCTAAGTGGATGCATAATTTATTTGAATCTATCACTTCTCCATTGAGACCTTTGTTGCACAAACAACATCATTTTCTAAATGGCCTAGGTATCAATTGAGCTCATGTACTACATAAATGTATGCAACTAATAGACCAATTTTTTTCCTAATTGAACTTCCAAACCAAATAAAAAGAATTAGTTATGTGCTAATGCGTTTAACCACAATTAGCCAATCACCATTACTACTTATGACACCTATAGGTGTTGCAACATTCAACATAGAAGCATCAACAATTCATTCTACTCTTGGAATACTAATTGACAAAATGACCCCCTACAAGGAAAAACACTTGCAACCTTCCAAAAAGGAATGTACTTCATTTGATACATTCTTATAGATGACATGGGCTTCATCAATCTAGATTTGCTACAATGCATTGATATGATGTTTTGTGAAGCTTTCCTTGGCCATAACCAAAACCTGTTTGGAGGATGTCCAAGCATGCTCTTCAATGACCTAGTCCAACAACCATCAGTCAAGGAAATCCCTATGTATGCTTCAACTTATTGTGGCAGAACACTATGGCACAACTTCAAATCAAATATTACATTGAATAAAATATTTTCTCAAAGTAGTGAGGAACCTTTCCAAAAAAATTGTGAACTTCTCTCAAATTTACAAAATATAGAACCTATAATAGTAAATTGGAAAGTTCTATTGTTGCATTCAAGATCGTTGCTCACCTCTACAGAGTAATCTACTTTCTTATCCTCCATACATCTATTTACAATTGTAATGAAATGGTTTCACTATATAATAAATGCATGTTGTTGTTCTTAGCAATGTTTATTTCCTTGTCCACTATGAGCAACTAAGGGCATAAACATTCTCAAGTTTAGATGAAGAACAAATTCAAACTAAGATGCTCTTGTGTATTGACCAAGATGTTATGTTATGTTAAATTTTTTGGGTAGAAACGTTCCTTGTGAATGGTGCACTTGGGTAGGTCAAATACATTGTATACAAGGACAACAAAGGGCCACCTCAACTTCCCTTGTTCAAAGTTGTTGTTCAGAGATTACATATATGCCCAATTTTGAATCACAACAACCCATAAAATGTCCTTGTAACCTAATTGAAATGTGGAGGCTTCTACCAAATATCATTTAAAATGGTATGGGCCTTAACAATACATAAAGCAAAAGGCCTTACACTTTAAAGGGCGACAATCACCATCGACAACATTAACGAGCAAGGGTTGACATTCACAACTATTTCAAGAGTCTATGAACTTGAAAGCCTTTGCATACACCCTGCCTTTCCATTCCAAAGATATGCACACATGTAGCAAAGCTTTTATGTTCCTCATTGGAAAAAGCAAGAGGAGTGATTACTGTCATTATCACATGCAAACTCTTGAAACACTCAAAATTTACAAGAACTGCAAGTTTGCTCCATAATTTATTTAATATTTAATATTTTAAACTTAGATATCATTTACACAATTGTACCTTTACATTTTCATATTATTCCCTTTCTTCAATTAATTTCAATGTAACTATCTTCTTTACCTCCTACTTTTTTTAAAAAAGAATTATATATAATATAAATTGCATATTGTATTTATTTTATTCTTTGATTTTTCATATGTTATTTTTATATGGTTTGATTCTAAGTTTCAATTTAATGAAACAATTTTAAAATACTTTCTTTCTTAAATATATATAAATTTGATCTCTCCATTCTTCATTCGAGACAGCTCATTTGTAGAATCATATTCATATATATGCCAAAGAATAATGTATATTCAATTATGTTAGAATTATTTTAAAATATAATAATGTGCACATTCCATTACTCCTCACTTTGCTCAAATGATTACTTCCTCACTAAAAAATATCAAACATGTATTCTTGAGTATTAACAAATATTTTACATTTTCAAAATTTTGTATATAACAAACATCTATGCATGTGTCAAGTTATTCATAGATACCAAATAAATTGATGTTGCATTTTCTTTAAAATTATTTTGTAGGTTCAACTTCTAGATATCTATTATCAAATACTTTAATTTTCACGATTTTGTATATATCAAACATTTATACCTATACAAATTATTTGAATATATCAAATAATTTGACAATTGATCATGATTATCTTCCTAATACAAAAATTCTATTACAATTATGTTTGAATCCTCACTTTTCCATTGAGCTCTTTGTTGCACAAATAACATCATTTACTATATGACTAACCAATTGACCTCATGTACTACACAAATGTATGCAAATAATAAAACAGAAATTTCCCTAATTGACCTTCCACACCTCTTCGGCGTACCCATTGCACACCAAGGTGCAATTGCTAGTTCTACAACATGATGCACATAGGTTTGTTATCGGACTAACTTGCGAAGAATCTCAATGGAATCATCGTCGAGCCCAAAGAAACAAACGGACGATACCTTTGTACGGACCAGAGGCCATTTGGGCTAAGTTTAGCGAACACCATTAATCCATGATTGTCGAACTTTCTAGAATCTAAAATTTCTATGCCATGGTTGTAATGTACCGTTGACTTTCGGTAGTGTAGTAGTTGCCTTCGTTGATTCATTCGTGTGCAAGCTTGCCTAACTGTTTAATCTTGTGAAAGTTGTTGGCGCCATGGCTGGGGACATCCTGATTTTTCCGAGGTGGTTTTCAGTCATTCTCATTAATACACGGGAGACTCGACCTTCCTTTCATCATCTTCATTTAATTTAAATGTTGATATGATAGTAAGCTTTAACCATTGACTTGTGTTAGCGTTCCAGGCCGTTTGTGACTCTTTTTCTGTGGTGTGCAAGCTTGCCATCTTTTTAACTAATCATTTATTTTGAGTCAGACATATGAAGTGTTTCTGTAGCTCATTTTTGTTGCAGTTAGAAACTGAAAGACATGTCTGTGCGTTTCCTAGTGATCCTTGTGCTGCATGCATGGCTTCCAGCACAAGCCCAAACAAGTTTCCGCTTCAACAAATTCAATGCATCCACCCCTTTGTTAGAACTATCTAGTAATTTCTACGGTCTTCAACTGTTTGCATTTAATTCTCCATCTTCACCAGCATCTGCAATAAGTTCATCTAGAAATGTCGATAGTCAAAGTCTAGGTTGTTCTTCCACCGTCTGCATTAAAAACTCTTCATCTAGAAATGTCGGTGATAACGTGAGTAAGGGAAATTCCAGAGTCTTATGTATTTTTCTGAAACCTCTATAAAAGGAGGTAGATGTAATCATTCCCGACAGGCAATAAAATCAAGTTTATTGTGCCGTAGCACATACTTCTCTGTTTTGTTTTTGTCTCTGCCCACATCATAGTGGTATCAGAGCTATCGGTAGAAGATCCTGCAAGAGATCATGTTTGCTGGGATAGCAGAGCAGTTAAGTCAGGGAGAGCTGAGGCTGAGCTGTAATCAAAAGCAGTGATCAAGAATTCACTCAAACGGAGCTGCAGAGTGGAGTCGCTACCAGTCAAAGAAACCGCAGCTAAGGATGTATTATTGTTTTATTGCAGAGGCATCGATTAAATTGGAGAAAAGACGAAGGAGATAGTTTAAAGTTTGCTAGGAGGAGCCACTACCAAACCACAGTCATAGTAGTTTAAAAGATCATCATTCGAGGAGTTGCCGTTAAGATTGGTTGCCACAGACTGTGGGAAAATTGATCTCAGGTCATAGGTTGGAAGCGTTAAAGAAGATCGAGTCTAGGCTTTACAGATTTTATTATAAGCAGTCATGGCATCAGGCTTGTATCAACAACCTATGATCCCAATATTTTTTGGCATGAATTATGATAATTGGGATTTTAGAATGAAATTAACAATTGATTGATATGAGTTATCAGACATAGTTTTAAATGGTTATACTGAACCACAAGATGAATCTACTTTAAGTGCTGATGAAAAGAAAAAGCTTGATGAAAATAGGCAAAAGAATAGAAGGGCTTTGCAGATAATTGGATAGGCATTGGATGATTTAGTTGTTGGAAGAATTAAACCAGCCACTACAGCCAAGCAAGAATGGGACATTCTAGAGACAACATATCAAGGTACTACTAACGTAAAAATTGCCAAACTACAAGCACTTAGAAGAGAATTTGAAAATTTGCAAATGAAAGATTCTGAATCAATAGACCAATTCACATATCGTGTTACAAATTTGGTTAATCAAATAAGGAAAAATGGTGATGAGCTAATAGATCAAAAGGTTGTAGAAAAGGTTTTAAGAAGTTTTCCTAGAAAATTTGATGCAATTTTTGTGGTAATTGAGGAATCTAAGGATTTGACTACATATTCTATGGATGAGTTGGTTGGTTCTTTGAAAAATTATGAAGACAGGTTGAACAGAAATGACAATACCTCATTGGAGAATGCATTCAAAACACAAATGACATTTGGTAGAGGCAGAGGAAGAGGAAGAGGAAGAGGAAGATATAATTACCAAAGAGAAGAAAGGAGGAGTCCAGATCCAGGAGGAAGGAGAAATCAAAGTTTCAACTCAAGAGGACGCAATAACAATTAGGCACCACAAAGGTATGATAAGTCTAATGTTCAATGTTATTATTGCAAGAAGTATGGTCACTTGGTAAATGAATGTCAAAAGAAACAAGTAGATATGGGAAAACAAAATGCAAATTTCTCTAAAAGTAGTTCTGAGACATTGTTTATTACTTGTAATGTAGCTCAAGAAAGTACAAGTAACATTTGGTTTCTTGATAGTGGTTGTAGTAATCATATGACTGGAAATAAAGAGTTGTTTGAGAATTTGGGTACTTCAGTTAAATCAGAAATTAAATTGGGTAATGATAACATAGTGGAAGTCATGGGAAAAGGTGCAATTAATGTAATAACAAAACTTGGTAAGAAAACTATTCTTGATGTTTATTTTGTACCCAGTTTGAAGCATAATCTCATAAGTGTGGGACAACTCACTCAAAAGGGCTATAGAGTTGCTTTTGAAAACAATGTGTGCACTATATTTGATATTTCTCCTAGTAACATGGTGATTGCCAAGATTGAAATGACAAACAACAGAATGTTCCCACTTTGCATGAAAAGTGAAATGGTGGAGGAGATTGGAGCAAGTTTCAAGGCATCAAGTCAAGATCAAGCATGGAAATGGCATTTAAGGTATGGCCATCTAAACTTCAAAGGATTATGTTTGTTGCAAAGGAAGAATATGGTAAGAGGTTTACCCTCCATTGAAGCACCATTGAGTACATGTGAAAGTTGTGTTTTGGCTAAGCAACATAGAAAGAGTTTTCCAAAAGAAATGTCATATAGAGCTTGGGCACCTTTAGAAATTGTGCATATAGATTTATGTGGTCCAATGCAAACCCCATCATTAGGGGGGAGCATTTATTTTCTAACATTCATTGATGACTTTAGTAGAAAAACATGGGTTTATTTTCTTAAATACAAATCTGAAACATTTGGCAAGTTCAAGGAATTCAAGGCATTGGTTGAGAAACAAAGTGGCCTATCCATCAAGGTATTGAGATCAGATAGAGGAGGAGAATACAAGTCAAATGAGTTTTTGGATTATTGCAGGTATCATGGAATAAAGAAGCAATTCACTACAACTTACACACCTCAGCAGAATGGTGTTGCGGAAAGGAAGAATCGAACAATAATGGAGATGGCAAGGAGCATGTTGAAAGGTAAGAATCTACCTAATGAGTATTGGGCTGAAGTAGTTGCTTGTGTAGTTTATATCTTGAATAGGAGTCCAACAAAGATTGTGAGGGACATCATTCCACAACAAGCATGGAGTGGTAAGCATCATAGTGTTTCTCATTTTAGAGTATTTGGTTGTATTGCATATGCACATGTGCCTAAAGAAACAAGGAGTAAATTGGATGATAAAAGTGAAAAATGTATTTTTATTGGTTATGATGAGCAATCTAAGGCATATAAGCTATTTAATCCTATAACTAAGAAATTCATTGTAAGTAGAGATGTTATATTCAAAGAAGAAGAATCTTGGGATGGCAATATAGACAAGACAATTGCAGGTACAGGAACAATACCATATGAAGAACAAGAAGAAAAAGGTCAAGGAGAACAAGGAGAACACTCAAATGAGCAAGGAGGAACACCATCTAGAAGTCAAAAAGGAGAAAACTCACAAATGCAAGTTGAGCAAGGAGAATCATCAAGTCCACAAGCAAGTAATGAATCAAATCCTACACTTGCATCATTAAGACCAAGACTAAGAGGCAACAAGACTAGGAGCTTGCAAGAAATATATGATCAAGGAGATAGGATAGATTTGCAATCAAATTTTGCTTTATTTGCTCAAGATCCTATATATTTTGAAGATGCAATTAAGGAAGAACATTGGATTAATGCAATGAATGATGAAATGGAATCTATTGAGAAAAATGATACATGGGATCTAGTTGATTTACCTAAGGATAAAGAATGCATAGGAGTGAAATGGGTTTATAAAACTAAGTATAAGGAAAATGGAGAAGTTGACAAATATAAGGCAAGATTAGTAGCCAAGGGATTTGCACAAGAATATGGAGTTGATTATAATGAAACATTTGCACCCGTAGCAAGACTTGATACTATTAGAATGGTACTAGCTATTGCAGCCCAAAACAATTGGAAGGTTTATCAAATGGATGTCAAATCAGCTTTCTTGAATGGATATTTAGAAGAAGAGGTTTATGTGCAACAACCACCAGGATATGAAATAAAAGGTTATGAAAACAAAGTTTACAGGTTGAAGAAGGCACTTTATGGATTAAAGCAAGCACCAAGAGCGTGGTATAGTAGGATAGATTCATACATGATAAAGAATGAATTTAGCAAAAGCACTAGTGAACCTACACTATACACCAAAGTCAATGAGCATGGTCAGATTTTGATTGTTTGCTTATATGTTGATGATTTGATCTTTACAGGTAATCTTTCTATTGACATGTTTAAATCAGCAATGAAAAAGGAATTTGAGATGACAGATTTGGGTTTAATGAAATATTTTCTTGGCATTGAAGTCACTCAGAATGATAAGGGCATTTTCATTTGTCAAAGTTAATATGCAAAAGATGTTTTGAGGAGGTTTAGATTGATAAATTGCAGTCCAGTTTCCACTCCTGTGGCAATAGGAACAAAACTAAGTAGAGAAGATAATGAAATGGATTATAATTCAACTATATTTAGAAAATTGGTTGGTAGTTTGATGTATCTGACAACAACTAGGCCAGATATAATGTATGGAGTTAGTTTGATTTATAGATTCATGGATGCATCAAAAAATTCACATTGGCAAGCAAGAAAAAGGTTATTAAGGTACATTGCAGGAACTATGAATCATGGTATATTGTATTCTACTTCAGATAATTTTCAGTTGGTTGGCTACATAGATAGTGATTTTGCAGGAAGTATTGATGACAGAAAGAGTACATCTGGATATGCATTTCATCTTGGAACAGGAGTTGTGGCATGGGCGTCAAAGAAACAACCAATAGTGACAATCTCATCAGCAGAAGCAGAGTATGTAGCAGGGACATCAGCAGCATGTCAAGCAGTTTGGATGTGAAGAATCTTGAAGGATCTAATGCATGAGCAAGAGGAGCCTACTACAATCTATTGTGATAACAAGTCCACCATTGCACTATCAAAGAATCATATTTTTCACAAGAGGACAAAACACATTGACACTAGATATCACTTCATTCGAGAATTGGTCAACAATGGAGAACTCAACCTACAACATTGCAGATCAAAGGAGCAACTTGCAGACATATTCACAAAAGCATTAGCACAAGAACAATTTGAATATTTGAGAGAAATATTGGGCATTGTAAATATTGATGTAATTAGTTGTTGATAGTAGAAATTAGGGGGGAGTGTTAGAACTATCTAGTAATTTCTATGGTCTTCAACTGTTTGCATTTAATTCTCCATCTTCACCAGCATCTGCAATAAGTTCATCTAGAAATGTTGATAGTCAAAGTCTAGGATGTTCTTCCACCATCTGCATTAAAGACTCTTCATCTAGAAATGTCGGTGATAATGTGAGTAAGGGAAATTCCAGAGTCTTCTGTATTTTTCTGAAACCTCTATAAAAGGAGGTAGATGTAATCGTTCCCGACAGGCAATAAAATCAAGTTTATTGTGCCGTAGCACATACTTCTCTGTTTTGTTTTTGTCTCTGCCCACATCCTTTATCAGATCGGAGATACTTCAATCCGCTCCGGTGCCATCTGCGTCACGAATCAATCACAAAACATCTTTGGCCGTGCTTTATATAATCAGCCTGTGCGGATGAAAGGTCGCGAATCGGATAAATCAATATCTTCATTCAGCACCACCTTCGTCTTCGCCATGGTTCCTTATTCTTTCGATCCTTCACGCAGCGGGCAGGGCATGACCTTTATCATAACGCCCAACAAGTCTTGGGTGAGAGCTTCACGTCCTACCGTTTTCGGTTTGTTCAATCTCTCCACCATTGGAGACCAGTCCAATCATCTGTTTGCCGTCGAGCTCGACACAGAGGAAACAACATCGTTCGAAGACATCGACGATAATCATGTTGGTGTAGATCTCAACGACCTGAAGTCTGTAAGGTCTGAGCCTGCAGGATACTGGATTGGTGACAAGTTCCGACACCTAGATCTCAACAGCGAACAAAATTTTCAGGCTTGGATCGATTATGAACATACACAACAAGAATTGAATGTTACCATAGTAGAAGCTGGTTCATTTCGACCCAAGAAGCCTCTTTTATCTCTGAAAATTACGAACCTGTCCAACATTTTCGAAGAAGAAATGTACGTTGGATTCTCTGCAGCTACAGACACCAATGTTGAAGACCACTGTGTCCTTGCTTGGAGCTTCAGCACAAATGGATCAGCACCTGAGTTGGATCTATCTCATCTTCCTTCCCTTAGTATGCCTAAGAATTCAAACTTTCGACTTATAGCCGAAATTACCACACCTCTGGCATTTGTCTTGTTGGTTCTGGTTGCAGCAACTATTTTTTGGTGGAAGAGAAACAAGTACAGAGAAGTTATAGAAGAATGGGAGATGGAGTATTGGCCTCATAGATTTGACTACAAAGACTTATATATTGCAACCAAGGGCTTCCGAGATGATCAAGTTTTGGGTAGTGGAGGTTTCAGCCAGGTGTACAAAGAAGTTCTTCCAGGTGATGGACAGGAAGTTGCTGTAAAATCCATCTTTAGAGAGAGCACTGAAGCTGTGAAGGAATTCATAGCAGAGATTTCAAGTCTCGGGCGTTTGCAGCGTCGAAATCTTGTGCAAATCAAAGGCTATTGCAGGAGGGGAGCAAAGTTTTTCATTTTGTACGACTACATGCCAAATGGAAGCCTGGACAAGATGCTATTTGGGAAGACGAAGAGCATGCTGGAATGGTCTCAAAGGTACATAATTCTGAGGGACGTTGCCGCAGGATTGCTGTATCTTCACGAGGAGTGGGAACAGGTGGTGGTGCACAGAGACATCAAATCCAGCAACGTTTTGTTGGATTCTGAACTCAATGGCAAGCTTGGGGACTTCTGGCTTGCTCGTCTGTATGAGCGCACGTGAGAAGCACAAACTACTCGTGTGGTGGGCACTCTTGGCTACATCGCACCGGAGCTCCTAAATACAGGAAAGGCCGATCCTGGCGTAGATGTTTTCAGCTTTGGTATTTTAATGTTGGAGTTTGCCTGCGGGAGGGTGCCTCTGGATCCCTCCCTCGATGCTTCCCAGGTCGTTATGGTGGAGTGGGTGAGAAAGCTGAATGCGAAAGGCAGGCTCACGGATGCAGCCGATCCCAATCTTGCTGGAGAATATGCTGAAGATGAGATGGAGAAGGTGCTCAAATTAGGATTGGTGTGCTGCAATCCTCAGCCAGAGACGAGACCTACCATCAGACAAGTACTGCAGATAATTGAAGGTGAAGTCTCTCTTCCCCCCTTATATCTCTATGATATGAATGGAGAGGGCAGTAGCTCATATCCAAGTATAGGAGTCTCTTTCGCTTCGACTTTCAAGTCTCTAGAGGCGAGATGGTCCAGATTCTCAACAAATATAGTGTAGGTTTCATTCTTACATAATTTTAATGGAGAGCCAACCCTCGTCTGGTTCCA
>VDFB02187701.1:0-68494 GCA_007258455.2 Sequoia sempervirens | reverse complement strand
GCCTGTCCCTACGCCCTTAATATAATGAATGGTATCTCTGCTCATGAAAAAGCAACCAGAAAGCACACTGTATTCTGAAAAAGCAACTGAAAAAGCACAGGATGGCAGGAGATCTGTGCTCTGATACCATTGTAAGAACCCTGGTGGTTCTCAACCCCAAAACCCTGACTGAAAGTATTGTTTTTGCAAGTTTTATGTTTTTTCTGTGTTTTTGTGGTTTTTTGTAAAATACTAGAAAGCTGCGATTTTGCTAAATAAATGCTTATAAATTCAAAATAAATTGAAAATGCAAAGAATAGGCTCAGAACTTGATCATATATCATAGGCGCATCATTTTATTGAAGATTCAGAGCATTTACAATAGAGAGATATGACATATGAATAAAATATAAATTTTATTTCAAAAACCTGGTTCTCCTTGCAGCCGCCTGGAGCAATGATGAAGATGTACGGCTGAAAGAAATGATGAGTCTCTGATCTCAGGAAACAATGCTGAACCTCTGAAAACCTTAGGCGCACTTGATCTGACTGAGAGGAGCTGAAGACATGAGACGTAGTGCTCTGGAAAGAATGGTACGGCCTGCAAGTACAGAAAAGTACGGCCTGCTGCAACAGCAATAAAGGATATGGTACGGCCCAAATAAAGTTGCCAGATCTCTGAAGAAAGACTCTGGAAAAATCGCCTCAGATGCTTGATGAATAATCTCTGCTAACTTTGAATGAATAACTCAATAATCCCAATCTATAACCTCTGAATGAAGTCACCAAGATGCAATCTTCAACTGGTATTTCACAGTCTCAGTATGCCAATCTCTGAAGAGGTATCGTTCTCCAAAAATGAATCGCCTGCTGAAACCCTAGGGTTTTGCAAACTCCAATGCTCAAAGCAAATAAGACAAAAGTTGAACAACATAACATCATGGTTCGATTTTGTCTTTCCTGAATATATATCCCTTATTGAAAATTCGACCCAAAGCTCTTTTTAAATAATCATTTAATAAAATGATCAAATTCGCCTTTTAGACTTAGGAGAATTAATAATAATTAAATGTCGTCTCATTAATGAATAATAATTATTCATTTTGTCAAAATATATCACTTTATTATAAAGTATTAAAAATACTTTATAATATATCATTTAATCATTAATATTTAAATATATTAATAAAGTGACTTTAATATAAAGTCAAAATATTAAATATTCAATAATCATCAATACACTCCTTATTTCTCCATCTGACCATCAAATTGAAGAACTGGGTCGACTCTGAGCTGAACAGCTGAACCAGGTGCCCTGCCCAAAATGGCAGCTTCCGCCTGACCTAACTTTCTAAAAATAGAAAGTTTCTAAAAATCCACTCTGGAAGATTCTGCGAAGGCCCAACCTGAAACAACTGCAATACTGGAGCTACCAAACACTGAGTAACTGCCTCAGATGATCCTCTGCACACATCTGTCAGCCTACGAGGATCGAAATAATAGGCTAACCTCGTCACCAGTTGCGCTGACTAGGATGGGGACATCACAGAAGCATAGGCTCACAAGGCACAAATGTGCTGGATGACGAATAGCTTTTCATGTCAAAATGTTGAGTGCATGAAATCATGATAAGAAAATTTAGATAAACATTATTTTATGTTTTTCTATACGTTCTTGTGATATGCCATGTTTTTCTAAAATTGAGAAATTCCCAATTATCTTTAAAATAAAAAATGTCGATATTACAAGTTGGGTTGCAGGTGCCAATACCAACAAACTATAAATGTAAAGAGCAAATATATAATTCTGGAAATCCTGTAGAGACAGTATGAGAAAATCCAACTACAGCTGATGCAGTGGTAGAATTGCATGCACGAATATGATAACACCAATTCCAGAGGCCAATAACTTGTGTCCAGTTCCAAGTTCATACAGAGAATGGGAGATTAGAGTGACGATGAAAATATGTCACTTTTTCACCTTGTTTTATCCCAATTATCTTTAAAATAAAAAATGTTGATATTACAAGTTGGGTTGCAGGTTCCAATACCAACAAACCATAAATGTAAAGAGCAAATATGTAATTCTGGAAATCCTGTAGAGATGGTATGAGAAAATCCAACTACAGCTGATGCAGTGGTAGAATTCCATGCACGAATATGATAACACCAATTCCAGAGGCCAATAACTTGTGTCCAGTTCCAAGTTCATACAAAGAATGGGAGATTAGAGTGACAATGAAAATATGTCACTTTTTCACCTTGTTTTATTCTTTAGGTCATCCAATTTCTTCTCTTTTGTGTTTCTTTGCCTCAGGTCCTTGTACCTTAGTGCTTCTCTATTGTAACTGGTTGTGCTTTTGATTCCCACTGACTACTTTAGTCATTTGTAGACCTTAATAAATTTTATTTTGGTTCTTTCTTATATCATCGAGTAAGGATTCTCCAACTTATTTTGTTCTGCATACACCTTTCCTGTAATGCCCTTTGATTTCTGATTCACTTCATCATTCTGATGCCTTAGATCTTTGAAAGTTTTGGATACTCTTTGTGATGCTCCAACTATATTAATAAGAACTTTCATCGTTTTCCTAATCCCTAAATTTTCTTTCTCCATAAAGCACTCTGTATCGTCCTTCCATGTTTTTTTTCCTTTGTCCATCCTGGTAGATGCATTGAATTCAGAATGCCTAAAAGTTTCATGGATTGTTTCTCATCTTCTAAAAAATACATGCAAGCATGATCTAGGATTTGACTGTTTACAGAAGTTAAGGATCATACTATGGATCAAATCACCAGCATGTGGATGATAAAACAAGGTACAGATTTGCCAGAGAAAGGCCTCATAAGTATGTAAGATGATTTGTTATCTATGTTTGCATGCCACAGAAGTGCCCTGATTTGCCATGAATTAATGAAATAGTACATATTTGAGAAGAGAACTTTCCTTAGAATATGTAGACACCGATTCACGCCAAATTCAAACCAGCATGGATGTTGTTTATGCACAAAAGCTTGTTTTGCAAAAGCATGTCTTCAGTCTTTCTCGAACACCTACAGTGAATTATTAATTACTTTTCCACTTTAGCTCTTTTTTAATTTTTTATTGTTGTATGTGGGATAATCGGTTTTCTTACAAGATCTGAATGGATTCACAAAACTGTTTACCGAGGACCCAGACAATTAGTCTTAATAGACCCAAAAGATACAAATAACAAATTCTGATGAACTCCACTGGTCAATGTGTAAAATTTAAAATATCATAGTTGTTACAAAACAGGTTCATAAGTGTATTCCACTGGTCAATAAACCTGTTTTGTATTGAATTTGAAGTTCTTGAAGAAGAAGCCTTGGTGTTACTACCTCTTGGATGAAATGGCCATAGACAATACTTTGTAGATTTTTCCTGAGAAGGGTAATTTCTTTAGCTTCTACCCTCTATTTAGAGAAGCATAATGCATTTTCACAACCAAACTAACAGGTCTTAATTCTTCCTCAACTCCATCCCCACAAAATAGATGTTGAAAGTGAAAAAACCTAGAAAGAAATCTGATTGGCTCTTCAATCAATATCTGCAATATGTCAGGTGCTTAATGGAGGAGACTGTGGAGCTCCAACTAGTTCCACTTTAGCACATTAAGCAATTGCATCTAATACTTCTATTGTTTCTATGAAATATGCTAACCAATTTTTTCGAAAGATTTACACAACATAAACCAGCACTAGCCAATTTGATTAGCGTTAGCTCCAAATTGAAATCCAAGTTGAAAAGATCTCAACGCCAAGAATGCACACTCAATCCCAAGGAAGGAGAGGTGTTGTCATATGGCGGAGAAACTACAATACAATAACTTGAAATGAAGCAAAACTCAACGTCAATAATGTGCACTCAAGATCCCATTGAGGGTGAAGTGCTAACATATGACAGAGTGATTAATTGAAAATTGAAACTAATAGGCGGATGACCAGCCATGAAGCTACAACAATCTAATTCATCCGCTGTGGCGGGCATCCACTGAATAGTGGGGATTCACCACTTGAGAGTGGGTACAAAGAGATAACAAATTCGTTCTCCACACTGGCGGTAAACCATCCAGGGGTAATTAATAAGAAAATAACAAGTAGTTGCAGCAATAACATGGGTTGGATTAGTACTACTAAATCACAACCTTACAATTCAAAAGACTGCAAAAACGAGTATTACAATGATAGAGAAATAAGTCAAGAAGAGAAGAATGTATTCTATCAATGTTCTTTTGCTTTCCCAGTGACAAATTAGAGGCCAAAACTGAAATTAATAAAGTCTGATATAAAACTGAGATTCTGGAAATTCTGATCAGCAATTGTGAAATTCAAAGAAATATTCACAACTCAATCAAAATACCTCCAATTTGCGTGAAAGGAAAGCCAATGTGCTGTTGGAAGATAGGCGCCTAAACTCAGATGAAGAAACAGCAACAAAAACTCAGCATTTATTTCTTTGCACGATTCCCAATGCACCATGAATGGTACGGCCTCCTTGAGGGGCGATTTGGCAAGTAAAAATCAGAAACACCAAACTAAAATCTGCAAATTGGTGGAAAGGGGCGCCTTGGGTGTAGAAACAGATAGTTAAAATACCCACAAGCAAAATAAATTTATTCCAAGAGCTGTAAGCAAAAACCACCTTCAGCTGTAGATGAACCAACAACTTCAAAATTGATAAAAACTCCAGAATTCTTCAACAAATGAGCTCAATCTGCTAGTCTGATATTGAGAAGCAGCAATGTAGCCAACTAGGTGTTATCTTTCCAACTAGGTGTTATCTTTCAAACACGAAATTGGACGAAAGGCTAGGAGGTAGACATCCTCGAAGCAAAATATCAATTGTCATTTCGACAGCATAACTTTAGCATAATTTTCATAGATACCAATGCTGAAGCAAAGCATTCATTTTATAGAAGAGTAGAAGACTTCAATTCCTCAAGAAAGTATGCCAAGAGTCACATGAGACTCTTCAAATTTCCAGAAACCTTCCAACTTCACAAAAAGGCGTCCACTTTATCAAGGCACAAATAAACTTTATTTTTAAAAGAATATCTTCAAGAAAAGGCGTCCACTTTTCCCAAGGCATTAAAAGACTTTAAATATTAAATTTATCCCTCATGATGACGTCCCCCTTCATGACCACCTTTTAAGAACAACTTAAAGTTATTTTCCCTAGACCAAGGGGTCAATTGCAAATTATAACATTAATGCCTTTAATCACCAAAATTAAACCTTTAGAAGCCAGACTTGAATTGCATTAAATGCTCCAATTGAAAATGAAGACCTTGAAGACTGACAACTGCATACTGCCACAAATAGAATTTACTATAAATAGTAAACTCCCTGAAAAGCCATAGAACCTCAGAATTGGAAACCCTAATTTTACCTCAAATGAGCCTACAGGCTTCCGGAATAGGCTGATGAGTGTCAGAACAGATCACTGATGAGAAGGGGACATTACATGATAAGCAAAGAACTTTAGTTAGAAAGTTTGCTTTTATTCTAGACTTGGTCTTTTGGCTCTGAGACAAACAGTAAAGATGGTTTCATCCCTTAGGAGTGCTGCAAATGCAACAAAAATGTTTCTTCCCATGAGCAACAATTCCTGTGTTTACTCATTGGGGTACGTTCACGGTACTACGGGAGTAAACGGAAATTCACAGAACATAGACAAGTACAACATTGTTGCACCCCGATTGTATAGCTACTACTGCATAGGGAAATGCATTGTAATGATTGAATCTTTTAGATGAATAATACATATTGTGCTTGTTATCAAATGAATGTGTCCTATTTAAATGATTGTCTCATTTGTTTGATACTTTTATTGATGTAATTCTTGAATGAATGATTGCATATAAGTTATGGAATAGTGTTATTCTAACTTTTGTGATGTTTTATGTATACTGCTTTGTTTTGAGCATATGACTTCCGTTGTCGTGTCATGGTGTGCAGGAATGAGGACCATTCCTCCAGGTAGAGGAGAAATATCACTTGGGGAGGAGCTTGGTCGGGTAAACAGTAACGAGTACCAATTGAGCATACACACACATCCCTTAGACTGAGTAAGCTAAGTCAGTTTGTCAAGTTAAGGGTAAGTCATCCGTAGGCTTGTATGTTGACATTAGGAGTCTTATCTACTTCTGAATGCATGTATAAGTAATGCTTATCTGTGTATCTGTTCATGATATTACATTACTGGTTAGGAGGTGGGCATGTATACATGTATATAGTATATACACGTATCCGTAGGTATATTCATGTTGATACAAACGTATAAAGGCAAAAGGATATGCTCGTACGAGTACATCAATATAATATACTTACATATATGTATACATAGAGGAAAATATGCAAACGTATATACATGTATATATACCCACAACCAACCTGATGTATATACGTGAATATTAATAATATTATGTTGATATTGCCTCGGAATTTACATATACACTTATATACCCATATACAAAGGTACGTATAATGAAAGTATGCTACCTGGCTCCCAATATATGTACTTTGCAATTAAATATGTATGTGTGTATATATTTATATATGTAAAGGTATATATATATATATTTAATATTATATAAAAAATATATATAATATAGTTTTTACAAAATATATATATATATATATATATATATATATATATATATATATATGTATATATAAGTTTATTTAAATTATAAAATTTAAATATATATATACATAGATATATATTAATGTAAAATAAAACTATACTATATATATATTGTATATAATAAAATAAATAAATATATATTATTCTTGAAATAAAAGAATGGAAATCGATATAGTTAAAAGGCACTTTATTTAAATATCATAAAGTGAAGAGTTTAAATCGATTCATGGAAACATGAAGTTTAAACTATTGAAATCGATTTATTTCATTGGATAAATTAAAGCACTCTAAATGCAACACATTTTTGAGAATAATCACGGGAAGACATTGCAAGGAGGAAATATTGTGTTTGAGGACTTTAGGAAACATTTGAAAGGGAAAAAAAATAAATGAAGCTGTGAAACCCTGTGCCTGAAGCGCACGGTGTGAGAAATAGTCTGAGAACATGGCGCCAGTGCTGTCCTTCCAGCCACGAAAATTGGCAAGATGGTATTCATACAACCTTGACTCCTTCTGAAACAACTTTCAAAACAGATTTCATTAAAATGCCCAAAATCCGAGTACGCCTGGGAGGTGTCAACTCAGGAAATTCTTCCATGTGCAAGTTGAAACTTTCTTGGCTTGCTGGCAGCAAAGAATGGCGAATAACTTCTAAATTCTGCCACATTTTGCATTTGAAATATTCAAAGACTTGGCTGGCATTTTTCTTACCATCAAAATAGTGAAATGCTTGAGCAGGGGCTCTATACAAAGCCGCTCTGCTCACTCTTTACAATCACCAATTCACAATTCAAGTTTAGGTTTTCTCTGAGAGCAAAACATTATTTTCTGAGAGCAGAATTCGCTATTTGCAAAGAATCATTTCATCATTATCTTTTCTGAGTTCACTGTGAGGAGCTGAATTTATCTTTCAGCTGAGTATCATAGCAAGAGTTTAACAATTGAAAAGGAGATAGTTTGAGAGTTGGCTAGAGGCCTAAAGTGCTGCAGACTCAATCTAGTTCATCATCTTTGGAAAAGCATAAACCAGGCATGCTGTTCTTCTTTCAAATTTTAGAACGATTTTCTAAATAAAAGTCTAAAAATGTATCTACTGAATGTGCAAGGATAGAGAGTTGTATTTAGTTCCATTCTTCCATGTTTTAGGACGAAATTTCTAAATATAATTCTGAAAGAATAACTACTAAATATGCAAAGATAAGGAATTGCTTTTAGTTCCATAAACAAAGGAGTAGTTTGTGCTTTAAAGAATGGTATTGCATGTTTTCTACTGTTTGCACCTGCTTGCTTTAGTGTATGAATTACACTAGGATCATAGATGCATTAATGAGTGAATTGCATTACATGTATGAACTCCATATAAGGAGTATATGTTTTCAAGTAGCTATTAAATACTAGGGAAGAAATGAGGGTGTTTAATAAAGTACTGAACACGACAAGATAGTAGATTAACTTAGTCAAGTTAATGAAACTCCTAGAATGAAGTTATCCAGTTTAGGAGGGAAAATTGTGAGTACTTGTTAAGCTGTCCTCCTTTCTAGTAGTTAGCTTGATGTAGGATGTCTAGGGTACGTACTATCCCGAATAGACTAACCTACGCGTAGTAAGGAAGCCTTAAGTCAAATCATCCCTGGCTAGTGCATGTGATAGATGACCCACGTTCTTTATTGAATGGAAATACTTTGGCCAAAGTAGTGTTAGGAACAACTTACACCTAGTTGTGCAACTACACTGTCAGTTCACTGTGATCCCGAAATACATACTAGTTCAAGAGTTGCCGTATGCACAAGACTTAGCTATGTAGGAACACAACACTATGCTCAGTTGGTAATCGTTAAAGGATACCCCACCAATCTCTTCTTCGAAGGGAGGGCCATTCATTGAAAAATGAATGCGCAGGGGACTGCATTATAAGTCCGTGGTTGGCGGAAAAGCGCCTGAGTGATGTTTCTCCTCCTCAACAAGCGGTCGATGAACCAAGATTTGAAAGGATGATCTCTTGGACCTTCTTACTTCTATTTGTGCCAAAAGCTTACGAGCTATGTATGTATCTTGTACTTGTTTACTTTGTAGTTTTCTTTTGGAAAGAAATAGTAAAAGTTGCAAAAGTTATATCATGTTTATGAAATTGAAAAGAAATTTTTTATTGGAATGACATTGTCTTTACTTATTATTGTTAATTTGGTTAAATTTTAATTTCACATACGGGTTTGGTCGTCACATGTGGTATCAAAGCACGGTTTAAACACTAGGAACCTTTGAGCTCACCCTATATCCTTTATTCCAACATTATCTAATTTTGTGAAAATTCTTGTGATAGGATGGTACGTGTTAGATTAACAACTAGGAAGTCTGTAATCGGCAACGAACGTTACCTAAAAGCCAAGAAGGAAAATGAGGCCATTACTAGAACCATCCAGGAACCAATCATGAGAATGTCATCTGGTTAAGTGACATAGAGACTGTTAGTCATGCTCTTTCTTGAATCAATGAAGTAAAGAGTAGAATGAAAATGGAAGCTGCATTTAACCTTTTACCCAATGTCTCTCCGGAAAAGTCAGATTCTTTGCCACTATCCAGGGACATGCCTTCAGAGGAAAGCACAAGTCCAACATTCATATTCAGGGATCCTAGAGTTCTCCCGTTGGCCGAGGTTATAACCATTTCGTCGAGTGATGAGTCGGTGGGATACACACCAAGGACTCCACCAGTTGAGAATTGTCCTCAATATCAAATGACGGACCCTATTGTTGATGAACACCATATCAACAATTCTCTCAACTATGTATCCGATATTAAATCCGAAGGGTACTATCCCTTTTGGGATAGAGATGAACAGATGAGAGGTGAAGAAAAAGATAGGTTTCAGCAGTACTCTCAGTCTGTAGGCTATACACCACTTAGTTATGTATCTGAGAGTGAATCCGAAGGATACTCGCCTCTTGACTATCTTAATAGTCACTCTATGTAACCGATGGGATATTGAAAGATCCTCTTGAAATAAATAAAACTCTATGTTTATTGAAAATTGAGTATAATTGAAAAACTTGCTTGGAAAATCTTGTGTTTATGTGAATGAAAGCTTTTATGTTTTCTGTTTATTGTAAGATTAAAGAATCTAACTTAGATAAAACACCAAGTATAATACAAATTTAGAACTATGGTGAAAACATACGAGAGGATGCGCAATAAACCAAGTACAAGTAAAGAAGATGAACAGAGGGACATTGGAGTGGGAGCAACACTCGACCTGATTTTGGCAAGATTGTCCAATCTTGAGAATGAAAGAGCAAAAGACAAGTTGGAGAAGGAAATAAACATAGACAACACGGAAGCTAAAAGTTTGTCTCATGGACGTGGTGATAACCGAATCATGAGAAAGAAAAGTCGCCAACTGACTCCGCTGAAAGAAACAAGAAGATAATATCTGCTGAGCTTTCTCATGACATGAAAAAGATAATACCGCCAAAGTTTGATGGCAGTGCACGAGGTGACGAAGCTGAAGTCTGGCTTGTCCAAATGGAGAAGTATTTTGAGATAAGAAATTATGATGAGGTAACAAAGGCAGCATGGGGAGCATACCAATTAGCAGGCGAAGCCTCTAATTGGTGGATGAACAAGAAGTTGGAATTTGACATAAGTTCTTGGAAGTTGACTTGGGGAGAGTTTGTAGAAATCTTCCGCAAACGTTGGTTGCCCCAACTCTTCTACGACCAAAAGTTCTTTGATTTTGAGGAGCTAAAGCAAAGTACTATGTCGGTCCACGATTACTGGGAGAGGTTCACTCGACTTCTTCGATATGTTCCAATTTATCATAAAGATGAACGATTCCGAATCAGGAAGTTCAAACTGGGATTGAACAGTAAAATTGGAGGCGAGGTGGACATGCACAGTCCAACTACCATGGACCTGGTTTATGAGAAAGCTGTTAAGCAGGAGTAGAAGCTCAAAGTTGATTTCCATCGTCAGGAGAGAAAGGAACAAAAGGACAACGATGTAACCACTAAGACAACTTCAAAGAGAGATGAACCTGTTCAAGATGCTGCCAGATCAAAAGGAAAAAGATCTCGTTTCAGCGGGAAAGATTTCCGGAAGAATCAAAAGAAAAGTGACTTCAATAGTGGGAACACTAGCAAGGCTAGTGAGGGAAATAACAAATCCGGGGAGGTATCTGGAAGAAAAGGACCACCTACGGGATGTTTCTTGTGTAAAGGAGACCACTACGCAAGGGATTGTCCAAATAAAGCTATTGGGAATTCTCTGCCTTCTCAAAAGGCTATGTTCCAGCAAAGAATCCATGCAGCGGTTGATGATAGGCAAGTAGACTATCAAATAACGCCAATCGAAACTGTAGGTAAATTGTTTGGCTTACCTATCTCTGTCCTTATTGATACTGGTGCAACAAAAAAATTTGTTTCTCCTAGAGTAGCAAATAAATTGTCTAGAAAGGTTGGGCACATGGCTACATCATGGAATTTCGAGTATGGAAACAGTACAAGGGCAAGGGTGGACCAATGTCTTTCAGTTGGATGTTAGCCTATCCTGGAGGCCTGTAGGCTAGTTGGAAGTGGAAATTAGGGTTTCTAGCTGCTTGGAGGTTTCTTTTTTGGATTCAAGGGTTTGCATGTTGGAGTTTTGCAGATTGGTTTCTGGATTCCTTCTGGGTTTTCAAAGAGCTTCAGGGTGGTATGACATGCATCTGCATTAGACAACTTTTCCGGACTTACTATTTTTAGTAAGTTAAGACAACTTCTTAGTTTTTGGTTAAAATGTATTTGAAGTCACTATTTTTAGTAGTATGCTATTTATAGTAAGTGCTATTTTTTACAGTGCTATTTTTGGTAGTGATTCAATAGTTCAGTACAGTGGCTATATCAGGCAGGGCAGTTTGAGCAGATTGGTCTCCAACACTCTTGGAGCTTGTTTTGGTAAATTCAATACTATGGTTGAGTTTATATTTTTAAGTGAAATATTTGACTAAGGCATGGTGGACGCCTAGTATGGAGAAATAAGTAATTTTTATAAAGTATATCACTTAAATACTTTGGACGCCCATCTTATGTTTTATTTGCATTTTAATAAAGTTATATCTCTCTCATGTTGGGATGACTTGGTAAAGAAGGTAAATGAAACTCAAATGCAAATCATGAGAGGTGAATGTGAATCTCAGTGTGGGCGCCCTAATTGGAGGGAAAAGGATTTGAATTTGAAGAGTATAAATATGAGTGTTGGGCTTTGTTTGAGACTATCCATTTGCAAATACAATGAAGTGTTGCCGAAATTTCTCCAAACCCTTGCTTCGAGGAATGCATACCTCCTAGCGCCCTTAGTTTCGTGCTTGCAAGATAACACTAGCTAAGTTTGAGATTGTTCTTTACATTGAAGAGCAGATTGAGCTTATTGAAGATGACAACTTTTGATGCTTTTTGATTTTGGTGTGTTTTCTCAATTTTTGGTGTGCTAGTGTGGTGCTTGGCTGAAGCACATTTTTTGATTGTAGCTCCTTGTACTATTTTTGTGTGGTTTTGGGTGTTTGCTCTATCTTCTCCTCTACCCTAGGCAACCCTTCTTGCAATTTTTCAGATTTTATTTTGGTGATTTGGAATTTATCTTGCTGGTCGCCCTCGCTAGGAGGCCGTACCATCTTTATTCTGAGCATTGGGAAACATGCAAAATACTTACGAGCTGATTAGTGCCATTTCATGGTTGGTTCTTGGTGCCCCATCTCTATGCTTCATTTGCACTTTGTTTCATGTCATTCAGAGGAGTATTGGTGGAGTTGTGAGCATTTTTGGTGTGTTTTGAGCTTGCTGGTCTGAGTTTTCTGAGTGCTGCAACTTCATATCAGATTGGTAAGAAGTTTCAGTCTTGGCTTTATTTTTATAAAAGATTAGCTTGCTTAATTGTGGAGATCATCTCTTATCGTTTTGGAGTGTATTGGACATCTAAAAATCATAGTAACTTGCTGATTGCTTCACTTTGTAAGGCTGTTATCAGTTGTACTGGTTCAGTCATTTCATTTCTGCACTTTACTTTGTATTCCCACTATTAGTGGAAGAGACTGGCCTCACCGTCTTTATATTTCAGTTCTACTCTTTACTCATTCCCATCGTTTGGTGGAAGAGACTGGCCTTGCTGTCTATTTACTTTCAACACTTTACTTTTCTGTACTGCCTGTTGAAAAGTAGAAGGGGTCGGCTAGCCACTCAGACATTTACTTTCAGTACTTTGCATTACACTCTCGTTGAATAAGTGGTCGAGTTGCATTGCATATCTTGCTGATTGGCTAAGCCATCTTTCATATTGTACTTTCTAGCATTTTAGTTCTTTCAACTAACGATCCCCTTTCCACCGTATGCTCTCACCTCGCCCACACTAGGAACTTGGTAATCAAAAAGTGAAGGGTTGATTTTCAGTATTGTAATTTCAGTTTGGATTTCATCTAACGATCCCCTTTCCACCATATGCTCTCACCTTGTCCTCATTGGGATCTGGGTGATCAGAAAGTGAAGGATTGCTTTCAGTTGGTTTACCATTTCTCTAACGTTAACGGGTGAAATCTTGTGTTCAAAAAACGAAAAATTATAAGGGGATATTTCATTATATCAGTTTTAATATATGAATTAAAAGAAGCTGAAATTTATCTTAATTAGTACTAATAACTTGATTCAAATTCCATAATTAATTTATTTAACATTGAGAATCCATGATTAATAATTAATTAATGATTAAAATGCATAAATTGAAACTTTGTAGTTTGAACTATAAATTACTAAATAGCGAACTGTAAAATACTAAAATACATTATCAAATACAAAGTACTGAAGTAAATACATGTTGAAAAATTAAAATCCATTGATCCATTGATCACTTTGATATAGTGATACTTATGCTCATAGTTGGAAGACTCGCCAGACTCCCAAAAAAACTCCCAAAAAACTCACGAGTCTTTACAAAAGACTCTCCAGATACATAAAAGATGCAAAAAACACAAAAAAAAAAAAAAAAGTTGCTGAGTTTTCTTCGAGTTTTTGTTGACTCTCCAATTTTTGGCTTGGTGAGTTTTTTTCCGAGCCGAGTTTTCCAACTATGCTTATGCTTATATCATCTCATAAAGTTCAAGATAGAAAGTACAAAATGTTAATTGAAAATCAGAGCCAAGTGACATATTGAAGTAAAAACTATTTTACCTACATTGAACAACAAGCCCAGTAATCAGAATATAACATCATGAACTGCTCTTTATCACTAGAATAGCTATACTGATTTATTTATTGCAACAGGGTCCCAAACAATCTTGGCTGCACATCATGCTCCTCATCAACTTGTGCTGTCTACTTATGCTCTACATCAGTTAAGCCTTCAGTTAGCTTTTATTAGTCTTGCTATTATTAGCTCTTTGTATTTCTATATAAGAATGTGTTTGCTTCTTATTTTAATCAATCAATTATCTTGGCAATAATTTTGTGTGTGTTCATAATTATTTTATGGTATCAGAGCTTAGGCTCAAATTTTTCGACGAATCTTTTCGTAGTAAAAAATTCGTGTTTTCCTAAGAGATTTTTTTAATTTCTTAGATGTTTTTGCTCGATTTTTTTTTATTTTTTTTAAATCAAAGGTTAATGGTTTTATTTGAAAAATTTTGAGAATTTTTTTGGAATTTTTATTTGTCCGACTTTTTTTTTTGTTTTTTTAAAAAAATCCGAGGGTTTCCTTATTCAACAATTCATGGGATTTTTTAAAAGTAGAAATTCGTGGGTCTTTGTCATTTGGAGCTTTTTGTGAGGGTTTTTCAGTATAAAATCGCAGATTTTTTTTTTGTAATAAAATCGCACTTGTTCAGTGTTGAAATCGTAGGATTTTTTTAGATTCATGGCTGTGCACGTGGATTTTCTATAGGGGTTCCTGGGCGATATGTTTGTACCAACGTTTGTGAAAAGTCATGACGATTTTTTTAGGGTTTATGCGTGACATGGACGTCGTTTTTCCACACGATTCTCTTGCTTTTTTTTTCGTTGTTTGGGCATTTGAAGGGAAATATTGAGCATGGGTTCTAAAAATCGTGAGCTGAAGTTTTTTTTTTTGAAAAGGGTTTTTTGATCCGTGACCTATGGTTTTGGGAGTCTCCCGCTTCTGCATGCATTTTTCTGTGGCAGGTCTAATTTTGGGCAATTTTTCAAAAATTGCATGGTTTGTTCGGGTTTTTCTGTGATTTGCTTATATGGTGCGAGGGCTCTCTCTTTGTCTTCCTATTCATTTCCATAGCCTGCAGTATTTCTTGGAGATTTGCAGAAGTTTTGACAGATTTTCTACAAATTCATGAAGTTGCCAGGGTTTTGTGCCTTTTTCTGCCAAGGTTTCAACATTTTTTGATGGATTTTTTCCAAAAAAAGAAATTCATGAACTTGCTAGGGTTTCTCAAAGCTTTTGAAATTTTTTTCTAAAATTTTTTTGCTGGTCATCAAAAATTTTGAAACTTTTTCTAAATTTTTTTTGTTGTTTCTGCTCACGGCTAGGGCAGTTTTTTGAGTTTATTGAAGATTTTTTTGAAAAAAATGTTGCCTTTTTTGCCGCCTAGGTTTTCTGGGCGAAGTCTAAGTTTTTTGACGGATTTTTTGAAATTCATGCAACATAGTTTTTGATAGAATGTTTTTCTAAAAAAATTTGTGCCTTTTTTTGCCGCCTAAGGTGAAGTTTGAGTTGTTGGCTATTTTTTGACAAAATCGTGGGATTTTGAGCCTCTATTTTGATGATTTTTAAAAAGTTGTGGGAGTTGTGCCAGCTAATCACAAACTTTTACCTCGTTCTTTGTGCTTTTGGAAAAGGGAGGGATGGCATGCTTGATCAACATCATGTTGGAAGGTAGCTATAGATTCAATGGTAAAAACTACAACATGTGGAAGTAGAGGATGCTCACTATCTTCGAGTACCGGTGTTTGGATGCACTTATTGTGGGTATAGAAGCTCGTCCTACCATTGTGGGAAAGGACTAGGACAAGTATGATGGAAGTAATTGGGAGGCGGTTATGCTTCTCAAGTTGTTTGTCACCGATGAGATGTTACCAAAAATACTATTTGATAAGTTTGTTGTGGAGATCTGTAAACATTTTGAAAGATCTTCATGAAACCTCTGACAAGGGACGAGCCTTCTTCCTGAAGAATATGTTATTCTTGATCATGATGGACAAGAAGATGTCTTTGCAGGATCACTTGATGAAGAGCAAAGACATTCCCGATTAGCTAGAAGCAATAGGTCGCAAGATGGAAGAAGACATTGTGGTTATCACACTGAAGAGTTTACCACGCTCATATGAGCACTTTATTGAGACTCTCAATATCACTTCTACAACAGTTGACTTGAAGTTTGATGAGTTGTGCAACAAGTTCTTGCAATTGGATAGGTGGAAGAAACAGTTTGGGAGCAACAGTGACACTCCTAGTGTTGAACAAGTGTTTATTGCCAACGATGGCAAAGGCAAGTCCACTCAATAGATAGGACAAGGCAAATCAGAGGATAGCTCCAAGAAGTCTTTCACTTGCCATTATTGTGGTAAGATTGGTCATATGCAAAAGCATTGCAAAAAGCGGTTGGCTAATTAGAAGTCCAACTAGGAAGGGTTTCAGTAGAGTGCCCATGTTGCAGAGCATACTGAGTAGGAGTCTGCCTATTATGCATTCATGGCCAGAAGACCATCAGATTATGGGTAGACTTAGTTTAAGTTAGTAGAATGACTATTAAGGGAGGGTATTAAAATAATATTGTTATATCTAGTTTAATGGTCAAATAAGATATTATAATATACTTTAAGTATATTCTTTTATTCTTTTAGTTAGCTTTCAGTTAGGACCAGTTAAAGCTTTCAGTTAGCTTTTTTAGCTTTTAGTTACTTTCAGTTAAGCCTTCAGTTAGCTTTTATTAGTTTCGCTATTATTAGCTCTTTGTAGTTCCATATAAGAATGTGTTTGCTTCTTTTTTTAATCAATCAATTATCTTGGCAATAATTCTCTGTGTTAATAATTATTTTACTGTTTACCAATTCACATTTGACAATGCTTGAAAAGTTGAAAACAAAATAATATCTGATCTGCTATTGAAGTTTAGGGAAACCCCTAGGTAAGAAATCTGAAACCATCAAAAGCGAAATAATACATACACTTCTAAAAATGAAACAAAACTGAATTTTGTATCTGTTGGAAAATAGATATGAACAGTACAGAGAAGAAAAGAGAGCTTTCTTGAGAACCCATGGATGCTGACTTAGGCTATATCTAGTACCGTAAGGATGCTGTCTTGTTCAAACACAGTTATCAAACTGTGCACAAGAGCTTTCTTGCCAACAATCTAATACCTACAGCGAATTAATAACTAATTTTGCACACCAGGCCTTTTTTTAACTTTGGCACATGGATAATAGGCTTCCTTACAAAAAATACAATAAACCAATGTCCAGATAAACAGGCCCAAGATTGGCCCTGATGGACATACAAAATTGGGTTGGGGGTAAGATACACTTACACAAGCAAATCCTAACAAATTGCACTGGTTACTGTTAAAGTGCAGAACATAGTTACAAAATTTGCAAATTTTGTGCAAGAAATCATGATTCAGTTGTCTGGTTGATTAAGGCTTTTTGAAATTGTGTTTTTTTGATAGACCAGTCAAATGATTCCTGACCAAAAGACTGCACTAAAATTGTGATTATTGTGATTTTTTTCCTACATGTGATTTTTTGGTCATAAAAATTTAGGGAATCTGATAATATATATATTTTTTCTTATTTCTTCAGCATTTTTTTCTATTTTTCCTTAACCCTGACTGTAACTGGATTTTTTCTTGATTGAATCTTGATGAATTTAAAAAATCTTTTTTTTTGGTTTGCAAATTTATTCCCGAGAAAGATTTTTTCTACTGTGCTGGAGAATTTTAAATATCATGTTTTTTAACAAAAAAGGTTCACAATGAACTCAACTGGACAGGCTTGACTACTTATCTTCCAATGTTGCAAGTCATTGATCTAAATCCTCTTCATATCCTCTTAGGGCTCCTTGGAGATTATGATTCTCTGTTGAAGTTTTCTATGAGGACTAATGAGGCATAGCAATTCATGACAAAGAGCATATATAGAAGCCATGTGCAGGATACAGTGGCCATTGTAGAGAAGGCAGAAGCAGACTTCTATAGTGAAACTTGAAAAGTCACAAGAATCTATTCACATAACCATGGTTGGAAAACTTGGACTCCACATACACTTGGCAGGCCAAAATTTTGACTCCAACTCAAGACTTGGCAAAATCTTGGGAAAAGAAAGAAACAGAATAACACAAACAGAAATTAATGCATTTAGAGAACACATAAGTCTATTCTAATCATCAGTTTGTCATCATTCAAAATTTGATTAAGTGTAGTCCTTTGATAGGGTGACAATTTCCCTTTTATGTATCGTAACAGATTCTCGAAGAAGTGACATGATTTCTAGTTACTCAGTAGAATGCAAAACTATTTATGCTAAAATGCTAATAGAAAGTACTATTCTAATGCTGATGTTCTTATCATGTCTTAGTTGTTTCGTAGGTTTGATAAAATGCTCTTGGGTAGCTCCTTATTTTGAGAGTTTTGGGGATGGATCCATTCTGAGCACTAGCTGAAACCCTAGAAAAACTCCAAATGTGAAAATGCATTGTCTGATTGTGGCTATATGCATATGCTACTATGTATGCATTCTTGTGTGGTGGGTATATATCTTGGTGAAAATCTAATGCTATTTGCTTCTTGCTCCTTTGGTTTTCCAAAAATTTCTTTTGAAGAACTTATGCTTAATTAGTTTTCAGCAATTTCCAATTTCAAGAGATTACATTACATTTGACTATCGATGTCCTTATATGGAAACAAATGAATAAAGTTGCAAGGCCAATCTATGATTCTAGTCTCTCTTTTATCCCAAGAACCCCAGACTTATCATATGGTCTAATGTTATTCGTTTATGTATCTACTTTTGATATTGTTTGGATCACCTTCTAATGACCCATGAGAAATATACCATTTTTAAGTAATTTGGATTTTATAATACAGAAATAAAATAGATATCGAATCTCTTTCTCAATCAAAGAATTTTGAATTTAATTTGATAAAAATTTGAATATAGAAATTAACTTCTTATCCATTGAAATTGCATCTGTGCTTGAATATTAAGTATTTCATGAAATGATTTGCAGGACAGACACCAGAAAGTAATGCTTCAACTAGCCTATACAAACCCGGAGAACAAAACTATATACATGCAATTCTAATAACACTATTATCTGCTGCAAGTGGAGGAGCCAATTACTGTTTTATACGGGCAGCAGCAAAGGCTTCTGAACAACCTATGTAAGGTCTTCTTTCTATATCTAAGGGCATTTCCTGAATCAAAGAAACGGGCCAATTTATGGACTTTTTACATTGGAGTTATAATTGCACTATGAAGTTTGTAATATAGCTCCAACCTAGGTGATGTACTTAGCAGCAGATTATCGTTTATACCAAAATAGATAAATACATATCCTGGAATACATGTACTTGAATTGCAGGACCATGATGCGAGCCATGGGCACAAAGCTTTTGAAACCAATGATATCAAATAGTTCAAATCATGGCTGAAAAACTCATACTCAGCAATAACTTGGCTGATCCAAATTTTTTCAAAAACTTAGACTCAACAAAAACTTGATAGATTTTTTGAACATTAAAAAACACATAAATTTGTGAAAAATTCTTCAAAAACATGCATACTATTGAATTTAGGGAACATATATTACTGATTTCCTTTATATATAGATGAAAAATAGAGTTCAATTAGTGCTCTTCAACACAAAAGATAGTTTGAACTTTCAATGTTTGTAATCTATAAATTTCGTCTACAACTAAAGCTCCAAAAAGGTTGCTGCTGTGTAGCTGTCTGGAATTGGGTGGTCCTGCTTTAGCTTCTTGTTGAGGAACACTATCATCCTCAACAAGAGTATGTTGTGAATGTGATGAATCCCCACCTCACGGCACACCTCTTCCTCCTCATATGCTGCCATTTCTGGTTGCTTCCTCCAAATCAGCTATATTTGAGGTGATTTATGCCTCCTCTCATATCTGTCCAATAATAGTTGTAGATTACCATCCCATACGTTGTACCGACTGTCCTATGTTTCTAAGCAAGGTCCCTAGGCTTGCCACCATCTATCTTACTTGCAAATGCCATTTTCTTTTTGGAAAAATAGAAATTAACCCTAGCAAAATGGAAAAAGCAGAAAAAAACTGAACATAACCCTATCAGCTTAGTAATAAATACAAAATAAAACTAGTTACCAAATCCTAACAGTAAATGAAACAAAAACGAAACCATAACCCTAGCCGCCTAGCACAAAACATTTACAGTGATCCAATGAAGGCACAGAAGAAAAAAGAAAAGAGAATGTGTTACAGCCACATACTTTTGAAATACTGCTAAATAAGAGCTGAATCAAAGTTGATATGAGATGATTTGCTGTTCCCACATACTTGTAGTTGGCCGAGAGTGTACTTGGTCGGCCATGAGTCATAAGTAAATAAGAATTTAGTTAGTGAGTCATAAATAAATAAGACTTTAGTTAATGTTAATATTTTCTATGTACTTGTCATGTTAGTTAGTTGTCTTGGGAATTAAGTTCCCGACGAAGTAATTAGTTGTAATGAAGGGACGTGATGGTTGGTCTCTCAACCACCGCCAACATACTATATGTACTTGAGTCATGTAGTCAGGAGTTACTGTTGCTATGGTTATTCATGTTATGATTGTATTGGCATACATTCTATCAATAAAGACAAGTGTGATGATTTTGAATTTCTATGCATTATCTTTTAGTACATAAGTTATGCAAGTTATTTCAATTTACTCTCGTAGTACTTGGAAATCCACCCAGTGAGTAAACAATACTTGCAAACTAAAATGCCACTACAAAAAAAACACAGTTGAAAATGATGAAAATTGATAACTTTTTTAGGCTGTATAGTATTATCCAAGTGCAGGTGAGTTTTCATTCTGAAATTGCAAGTTTTTGCTGAGTCATAGGTGTGTTTTTGAGAAAAACTCGGGGTTGAGTTATTGTGCGAGTAACTTGCAAGCTGTTTTTACTTGTGAGTTATTCTAAATTTTGTCATGGTTCAAACTAGTGTTATGGGACATCCTAGAAACTTGCTAGAATCAATGAGTCTTGAGGTGAGGTGTTTGGAACAATGCCGAGAGACTCTAGAGATTTAGGAACCAAATACTTGGCATGTCTAGTCAAACTCGCTATACTCACCAAGACTCATTCTAGAAAACCTAAAAAAAGCATTAGACACTTCAAAATGATATTTGTTTCATTTGCAAGCACAAGTAAGGAGAAAGGAAGAGTTGTGAAGCTAAAAGTACAATCTATTGAAGCAAAAACTAGCAAACATATATAGAGCCTCATTATTGTTCTACAACTTCAACTCTTGCATTTTTGAAGGGTTTGGAGTCTAGACTCTTGGAGCTTGGTTACAAGTGATAGAATTATGAAAAATGGCATGCACCATGAAGGCCCGTGTGGTATCAAAGGCCTTAATTTGGGCTTTGTGGTGGGGGCTTTGTGCCTTGGTCTTGCCATCTATCATGTTAGGGATTGTATGAAGGGTGCTACCCATGAAGGTCTATATAGTTTCCCATGAAGGTCTATATAGTTTCAAAGGCCTGAAGTTTGGCTTGGTGGTGGGGACTCTACCCTTTGATCTCACTGCCCTTGGACCTTACTAGGGGCGCTAGTGTTAGACCCCCACTCTAGTTTTCAAAAGAAAAACTAAAAATCATTTTGGGCAATGCCAAATGGAAAAGAAATGCTTTTTTATTTTCTCGACTTTTTCACAGTTAAATCCCAAGTAAAATTGAATTACATTTGTACTTTTGGTTTGTCGAGCCAATTCTAATCCTAAGTAATGCACCTATGGTTGTAGCAACATTGTAGAATTCTTTGAGATATGAGAACAAGACCCCACATAGTGCTAATGATGTTGGGCTGAATGATACAAGTGCCTCTCTACCATAGTTTATGGCTCCATCATGTTTTTTTTTTTTGATGTGTGGATATCATAATCCATGAGTTTTGTACACCTAAAACACTTGAAAATATTTATATACTTATTTTTTTTGTTTCTTTCAACATAGAGCCACTCTTATATTCATTTGATCGATGTATTCTTGTGTATATGATCAAAGTAGCTTTTAATTGATAAATTTAATGTGCCTTTAAAGATGATGTTTGAAGGTTACATGGTAAAAGCTTTAAATCTATTTAAAAAATCTCTTTATTTCATGGTTTTTCAATTTGTTGAGTCAATCTCCTAAGTCTGAGTCTAAGTTGAAAATCAGCTTGCTGAGTCCAAGTCTTGTAAATATAGTTCAGACAATTACTTATCTTGAGAACCTATCAATTGCTGGGAAGGTGGATATGGTTTTCTAAAGGAATCATTTATAGAGCTGCTATGGCTTGTATGTGATTTAAGAAGGATGCTCATAGTTGGTGGTACTTCCATGGCCAATTCTTCCAACACCTGCAACCCTTTACAATCAAAGTTTTATCACGAGTAAGTTCAATAAATTATTATTTTTTAGTCCTTATAGTTTTAATAAATATAATTTATAACTTTAATTGTTTACTCTTTGTCTTCATAGGTTGCTAGTTCATTTGCATTTGAGAGGAATTGGAGCACATATTCTGTCATCCACTCAGTAAAACGCAATAGATTGCACTCCAAAAGAGCAGAGAACTTAGTATACATGCATCCCAAATTACATCTCCTTTCGCACAACCAACATGAGTACAAGGAAGGAGACACAAAGTTGTGGGATATAGAGCAAAGCATACAGATTTGGATGCTTCCACTTCCCAACATATTGCATGTGAGGATTCCGAAAACCAACACACTTTTAGTGCAAGTGGCATTGGTAGTGCCATTTGGCGTTGCTTGTGGTTCATCTAATGTTCCTACATCATGTAAAATCAATGATGATGACGATGATGATGTTAATGATTTAGAAAATCCATTTGATGATTAAAACTAAAAGTGTTGAACTTGATATTATTATTTTAATATTGAACTTGAAGTTTGAATGATGAATTTTTATCATGCATGTTTTAAATGACATTCAAGTTTATGGTAGTGTAGACACTGAAAAAATGTCCTAAGCCTGCGAACACCATTTTCCACATCGATTCCCCTTCTTCCATGCATAATTAAATAATTTTAACAGTGTTCCACGAGCCTGGGGGACGGGGAAACGGGGGGACGGGGAAACGCGTTTCGGAGACGGGGGGACAAAGGGCCTAAGTTTGGGGACGGCGGGGAGACGGCGGGGGGACGGCGGCGGCGGGGTGGTGGGGTGGTGGTGCTAATATAGTTATAAATATACTTATAGTACTTGAAAAACTAGTTTTGAAAAGATGTATAACAGTATAACAGTATAAGAATTACATTTCAAATGAAACTATAGGAAATTACTCAAATTAGTAAAATTATAACATAGCAAAATTTGAAATACTAAATCTAAATACGAAGATATCTTGAATGCTAATTGCTAAATAAAATTTGACAAATGAAATTGTTAAATTGGAGATTTCTATTATATCGAAAATATGAATATTTGATGTCATATGAGATATCACAAAGTCTATAAAGATGATTACACGATTCATCATTACAATGAGTAGCAAATGCCAAATGGCAAATAGTAAAACAGTAAACTAAATAGTAAATTACTAAATACAGATACTAATAGCAAAATGTCAAAACTCAAAATGTAGTAAATAGTAAATACAGGAAACTCCTGGGCGTCTCCTAGTCCCCCTGTCTCCGAGACGTCCCCGTTTCGGAAACGCGCCATTTTTGGGGGGAAACGCGTCCCCGTGGAACACTGAATTTTAATTATTTCATTATTTCATTTCTCCTTTTATTCTTCCTTGATTAATTAAATAAGTTAATATTTATTTAATTACGACACTAATTAATCCTTTCTCTCAATAATTAAATAAATTCTTATTTAATTGTTTACTTTCACCTTCCTTCTATAATTAAATAATTATTTTAATTATTTAATTATTCATTGGCTTCTTCTTCTATAATTAAATAAATCTTATTTATTTAATTATTTCCTACTTTTCCCTCCACTATTAAATAATTATTTTAATTATTTACTAATTTGTCCTTTTCCTCTACTTTTAATTAAATAGTTATTTTAATTAATAGTCAATTTTCCCTCTTCTTCTATAATTAAATAATTGCTTTAGTTATTTAATTAATCACTTTCCCTCCTAAATTAAATAATTTTATAATTATTTAATTTACTCCAGCCACCTCTTTTTTGGTGCCAATCTCCTCTTTTATTCTCAATTAATTTCCACCCTTGATGAGGTTTTATTGCCTTTTAATCTCCACCGTCCATCCTTAACTAAACCCTATTTTTTCCCTAACCCTATTTCCTTTCTTATCAAAGCAATCTTATCCATTGATCTTCATCATTTAATCTTGGCCCTTCATTCAAATTTGGTTTTCTATAAAAGAGACCTATCCCTTTCATTTCAAGGCTAACTACAACCACTATCTTTGATATTTTGCTGTCACTATTACTAGGCTTATTCTTGCATACTACAAATCTCAGGGGAAGCAAGCATATAATGCAAAATGCAGAAGAGCAATGAAGGTGATTCAACCATATAGGAATTTATGGTATTATTGCTTTGTTATTTATATCTCTATGTTCATTTGTACTTCATTGTTGGATTAGGGTCCTTAGGGCTTGAGTTTTATATATTTGGTGGTTGATACTATTGATTCTGTAATGTCCCCTTCTAATTAATCTTTCGAGAATCAGAGGATTAGCCTATCACATCGACCCTCGTAGGCTAATGGTTCGAGATAGAGGGTCACTTGAATGGGTACTTGGTCGTTATAATGCAGTGTTGATATCCAGAGTATGGTGTTGAGGTGAATTTGTGCGTTTGGCGTGATATTTGTGCTTAAAATTATGATCCTCACCATTTATTTCACCTTCTCTGGCTTAGGGACCATGTGTCTATTATTTAAAGGGGTCACTTTATATTTTTCAGTTACTATTCATTGATAAAGTGAAAAAAAAACATAACTTAAGTGAATAGTGCCATTTTAATGAATAGTGTTTTCAATGAAAAATTATAAAAGACAGAGAAAGTTCGACCCTCTCATGATGTTGAGTTATTTTGCTTGCTTGAGCTTGTGAGTTGGAGATTGTGGAAGAGGGAGATTAGGGTTTCCTGATTTCAGCAGTGGCTAAGCCTGGAGGGGCTTTGTTCTTCGTTTTCGAGCTTCTTGATGGTGTGAAATACCACCTCAAAGTTGCAGATCTGAGCTTGGTTGCTTCATTTGGAGCCATATTTTGTTGTTTGCAAGTGATTAGAGTCATCTTTTGGAAGGGTTTTTGCTGCTAGTGTCTCCATTTGCAACCACGAAGGAGTTGTTTGCATTGTTGAAGATTTTGGGAGCTGATTTATACATCTGCAGCCAGCTGCCTTGTTTTGAGGGTTTGTAACAGCCAAAGAACAAGAAACGCCTCCCTTGAGGGGTTGCTATCACTTCCAAAAGGGGCGCCCTTTCCCTAAGGAGCTCTCCAATTCGTTTTTTGGTGGGAGAAGTTAGTCCTCTAAGAGCTGCGCGCACTTCATTGGGGTTTGGTACTGTAGCAAAACACTATTCACTGTGTTGTAAGGCTGTAAGTGAAATATTACATATGATGTAACTAGTTTGAAATCCTATGTAAGCCATCTATTTCATGTAATCTATAATGTAATGAAGAACTCGTACTTGGCTTCGAATATCAATTATTTAATTAGCTGTGTCTTAGTAGATTAGTTCATTTAAAGTCTTTACTTCATGTACATGTTCTTTAGCTCTTATTTCACATTATTATCAAGTAAACTCAAAAACACAAAAAAAAAGCAAAATACCAAAACAAACGAAAATCAGACTTACAAACTCAGTAAAATCATCGCAGCAGAGTGTCGGACCACTACAGTGGTATCAGAGCGGTTTCCTGCCGTCCTTTGGGTTAGAAATCAACTCCATTGATGCACCAAAGTGACCGGTACAAGAGGTATACAGCTAGAGAAGAAAGCAAATAGAAACAATGGCCACAACATCCTGAAGAAGACACTTTATCAGCTGCTATAGCAGCAAGGCAGCGAGAGATTGGTCCATCCAGCACCATGGGGGAAAGAGAGGAAGAGAACCCCCTCAGAAACAGAGGTAGAGATGAGGAGGAACGGGAAGCAAGGGAGATATTCAGACAAATGGCCACAGGGCAGCAGCAAGTAGCAATGGCTATACAGGCACTTATGACGCAGTTACAACAAATGAACAATCAAAGAAGAGCAAACCGTGACCTTGATCATAACAGGAGTGTAGTTGGAACACCTAGAGGCCAACAAACACATTCTCGCACTGCAGATAGGCCAACATGACCTACCTTTTTGAGAAATGAAGGAGAAGAGGTGAATGTCGAGAAAGTTGGTGAACCAATGTTTGCGGATGATGTGATGGCCGCAAATGATGAGTGGGAGTTGTTGACACCTCAGGTGAGAGAACGCCTAAGCTTTGACAAGTTTATGAGCCAAATAAGAGAGCATTATAGAGAAAGACCGAACCGGAGACCAAGAAGACAAAACAGGGATCAACACAGTGACCTTATGCATGCCACCAACAATCTCACGTTACCTACATTCGATGGCAGTGGGACGGTTACAACTCAGTCTTGTGTTCATAAGTTGGACACCTTCTTGAGCCTTCGACCCATGGCAAAGACAGATGCAATTAAGTATGCCACCTTACACTTGGAGGGAGTAGCTCATGATTGGTGGTACCACGGGATGGTCACGTTGCAGCATAACCACATCACCTCTTACCAGGAGTTTGTGGATCAGTTGGTTGAACGTTTCGACAAGAAAGATCCGGAAACGTATTTTAGAGACCTAGCTCAACTCAAGCAAGTTGGGAGTTTGGAGGGATATATAGGTGATTTCTAGCGGTTATCAGTTATGGTTCCCAACATATCAGAAAGAAGATTAGTTGTATTATTCATCGAAGGCCTATTGGAACTATTGAGAGGTTGGATCAAAGCTTTTGATCCCCCGACCCTGCAGGAGGCTATGAGAAAGGCGAGAAGCATGGAACTTGCCTCTCCCCAAAGCAAGTTCTCATTGAAAGCATCCTCTTTATACAAGGGTGGAAAATCATTCTCTAAGAAGAGTGAGAAACTAGATTTTAAAGGGAAATCAGCAGCCCCATTAGACAAAGAAACCATTGATGACTTGCACAGGAAGAAGTTGTGCTTCTATTGTAAAGGACCCTATGATGCAAACCACGACTGTCCTCTGAGACCTAAGGGGAAGGCTAACCGGATAATGTGGGCATACTATGAGGATTCCGAGTTTGAAAAATCAGACCAGCCTCTGAGCATGAGGAATCCGAGGTGGAAAAAGTTGAAAATGAGGTTGAAGATGACGCTGAAATGGAGGAGGAAGTTAAGCTTCAAGAAGCATGTCTCACTAGCATATAGCGAGAGGGCTCTTTCAGAATGCGAGGGGTCTTAGCTGGGAAAAAGATCATTACTCTGTTGGATACAGGTGCCACGCATAATTTCATTGATGCAAGGTTGGTTGAAAGGCGTGGGATTCAGACTGAAGAATTTGAGGGTATAAGAGTGAAGGTCGCGGATGGCTACACTCTCAAGTGTGATAGGATGATTGCAGATCTTCCTATGCGATTAAACAATTATGACTTTAAGGCAGATTTCTATGTAGTGAATATGGGAGACACTGATATGGTTTTAGGGATGAAATGGCTTCATGATATTGGAGAATTTACCCTTAACCTACGTGACATGGAGATGAGATTCAAGGTGGATGGGAGGAATCATGTGTTAAAAGCCATCCAAGATGGCAATTTCAGAATGATATCTCTCAGCAGAATGGAGAGACTCATGCGACACGACATGATCAAGTGGGCAGTTGAGTGTATGATGATGCCATCACAAGAGGAGCAACAAACCCTAGTTTATCATCCAGACATACAAGAGTTGAGGATTAAACACGCTAAGGTGTTCAGTGAGATTCCACCTGGTAGACCACCAAACCATGGTATTGAGCACATCATCGAGTTGGAGGAGGGCGCTAAGCCCGTGATTGTCACACCTTACAGGCATCCTAAGCGGCTTAAGGATGAAATAGAAAAAACTATTAAGGAGCTGCTCGCTATGGGTCATATCAGGCCTAGTAAGTCACCCTTCGCTTCATCCATTGTGTTAGTGAAGAGAAAGGATGGTATTTTGTGGATGTGCATCGATTAGAAATTGTTGAATAAAAGGACAATCAAAAATAGGTATTCCATTCCCCAGATTGATGAACTGATAGATGAGCTACATGGTGCTTGTTACTTTTCAAAAATAGACTTGTGATCGGGGTGCCATCAGATTCGCGAGGGAGCAGGACATTGAGAAAACCGCTTTCCGTTGTCATTGTGGACATTTTGAGTTCGTGGTTATGCCATTTGGACTGACCAATGCACCTGCTACGTTCCAGTCCACTATGAATAGGATCTTCCAGTCACAACTGAGGAGGTTCGTACTTGTCTTCTTTGATGACATCTTGGTATACAGCAAGGCTTGGGATGAGCATATTGCACATCTAGACAAGGTACTGGGTATTCTAAAGAGTGAGTCTCTGTATGCCAAGGAATCAAAATGTGACTTGGGAATGACTGAGTTGTTGTACTTGGGCCACATTAACAGCACAAAGGGTGTGCGTATGGATCTCGACAAGGTCAGAGCTATTATAGAGTGGCCGACTCCTGAGAATCTTACTCAGCTTCGAGGATTTTTGGGCTTGTGTGGTTTCTACTGACGATTTGTTAGTGGCTATTCACGTCATGCAGCACCCCTTACGAACTTGACAAAGAAAGGGGCATTTGTTTGAACTCCTGAAGCACAAGAGTGTTTTGAGAAGTTTAAGCAGTTGATGACCTCTTGTCCTGTCCTTGCGTTACCAGATTTCACTAAACCCTTCGAGCTTCAATGTGATGCCTCAGGTGAAGGGATTGGCGCAGTCCTCATGCAGGACAAACATCCAATAGCTTTTGAGAGTTGGAAGTTAAGAGGACCCGAGAGGAGCTACAACATTTATGACAAGGAAATGTTGGCCATCATGCATGCATTGGCCAAATTCAGGCAGTACCTCGTAGGCAGCAAATTTTGCATTAAAACCGATCATAACAACTTGAAGCATTTCCTCGGACAGCGAGATCTCAATGATCGTCAGCAGAAGTGGGTCGGTAAGTTGCAATCATACGACTTTGACATCGCTTATGTCAAAGGGACACAGAACATTGTGGCCGATGCCTTGTCACGCCGACCACATTTGAACTCTATGGTTGAGATTTCAGAGAATTGGAGACACCTGATTATAGTAGAATATGCCAAAGACTCATGGGCTTTCGGCATCGTTGAGGGTTCAGTGCAGGACAACAGATACTTAGTTGTAAATGACCTTATCATTTACAAAAGGTAGGATCTTTTTGACCCTAGGATCAGAGATGAAGAACACGATATTAAGGGCCTTTCATGATGTACCTATGGCCAAACATCTTGGATATTTCAAAACTTACAAGCAGGTCTGGGAACGTTTCACTTGGAAAGGACTCAAGTCAGATGTCCTCAAATATGTCAGAGAGTGTCCGGTTTGTCAGCAGAACAAAGAGGAACACAACTATCCGACTGGGCTACTTCAGCCACTTCCGATTCCAGACAAGAAGTGGGAATGCTTGTTGATGGATTTCATCACGGGCTTGCCGAAAGCTCAGGGGAGAGACTGTATTTATGTAGTTGTTGATTGCCTCACCAAATATGCTCACTTTTTCCCGATGGCAGTGTAAGAGACCAGGTGTCTCTCAACCCGATAACTGGCTGTTACTGCTAAGTTTTTGTTTGTTTTCTGTATTTTTGATTTTTTGGTGGTTTTTTGCAATAAAAGACAAATTGTGATTTTGATCTAAAATGCTATAAAAATCCTTAATAAATTCATAGATGGTAAATAATGCTTCAAATCACTACTCAGATGATGGCGCATATATTTATTAATCTTCTGGACTCATACAATGAAGAAAATCGAACATATAAGAAAAAGGCAACACTTTTATTCAAGAGAAACTTGATTATTTGCAGCCGCCAATATGAAGAAGTGCATTACAGTCAACCTCTGATCTATAGATCTCCAACCTCGAAAAGGGTGCAAAGTACTCCAAAGGTCTAGGCACCACCAATGATGGAAGCAGAAGGCCAAGAAGCTAGGCATTTTTGCTTGTGAAAGAAACACGCCCTTGCAGCTGGAAGGTACGGCTGGTAACCAGCAATAAGAAAGCTGTACAATCTTGAAGAATGTGCCAGATGCCAAATGAAACACTGCCAATGGAATATTCTTCTTCTGGAAGAAAGATCAATCCAGAACTTTGATAATAAACTCCAAAATATGCCCAAATATGACTCTTGTGTGAAGCCACTCTATTGACAAGCTTAAACTGGTATTGCACAGTCTCAGTATGTCTGATTCTGAAGAGGGAACGTTCTTCAAAACCCGATGATCTGCAGAAACCCTTGTTTCACAAACCCCAATGCTCTCAGAGAGAAATTAAGACAAATTAGAATAATCATAACATAATGAGTTCGATTTGTCTTGAGAAATATATCTCTTCTCTCAAAAAGTCGACCCCCTTCCAAAAAGGCAATAAATGAGCATTTAAAATATAATAAAATTCGCCTCTTCAAACTTAGGAGAAATAATTAAATATGGCGTCCCCTTTTAATAAATGACTATTGAGTGAATAAGTCATTAATATTCGCCCTTTTAATATAAAGTATTAATACTTTATATTATTCCATTAATATTTTAATATTTAATTAATTGACTAAATATTATAAAGTCACAACTTAAATATTTCTCCAAATATCATTAAATGCTCTGATATTCACTATCTGTTCACCAGACTGTCAAACTGGGTCGAAACTGAGCTGACCAATTGAATCAGGTGCCCTGCCAAAAATAGCAACTCCTGCCTGCCTGACTTACTATAAATAGTATTTATAAATCACTCAAAAAGTGTCTGCCAAGGCCCAAACCTGAATCAACTGCTGGAGTAATGTTCCCAAACGCTGGATAACTGCCTCAAGTGATCCTCTAAACACGTTTTCCAGCCTACGAGGATCTGAATAATAGGCTAACCCCTGCAATAACTGTACTGCCTAGGAAGGTGTAATGTCCCCTTCTCAAACCTGACATTTCCAGTGACCGTTGGCCTTTCTTTGGGAACCCGAGGGCTAGTCGGAAGTTAAATTAGGGTTTCCTATTTTTGAGGAGGTCTTTGCTCAGAGATGGTGGATTCAATGGCGGATTCCTTCTGGGTTTTCAGAGGGCTTCGCAATTGTATGTTCATCTCGGCAATCAGAGCACTTTTTGGAATTTACTATTTTTAGTAAATTCTATTTTTGGCAGCTTTCCAGATGAGTTCAGCTCGGTTGACTTCCTGCTTCAGTTGGTCAGATGTTTTGCTCAATATTGGCTTCAGGGCACATTCAGAGGGATAAGTTAAGTCATGTAATTAAAAAGTCACGTTTTAAATATTATATTTTAACGTTGACCATGGGCCTAGATTAATGACTTAATGATGTTTTAAAAAAGGGGTCTTTTGAGGGTGGCGCCTCATTAAGGAATATTTTAATTATTTCTAAAGTCTGAGCAAGCTAATGTTGGGCGCATTTATTAAAGTATGATATTTATTTAAATATCAAATCTAAAGCTTTGAAGGAAAAGTACGCCCATCCTTGAGGAGAGTGGGTTTTGACCTAAAAGCAGATTTTAGGGTTTTGCGAAGTCAACGGAAGAATTATAAAGAGGAGTCTTGGTGCATCATTTGGGGATCTTTGGTCGACTATACTGTTATGCTGCCGGATTGGCTCTGGGACTGCTTCGAGGAATGAAGGCCTCCTAGCTTGGGCATCGCTTTGTGTTTGAAAGACAACATCTAGTGGTGATTCAATATCTGTGAGTTGCATTTAGCTCATGCATTGTGTTTAGTTAATTGCATTGATAAATCTGTTTTGGCATTTTAGTGTTTCAGCATTTTAGCATCATTTATTACAGCAGATTCATGTTTTTCATTGTAAGTCAAAAAATACAAAAAAGGGCATTCTGGGTATTGCATTTATATCATTGTTTAGGAGAGGCGAATCTTTGGTTCAATTATCAGATTTTATTGTTGTGTATTTAATTTTTAAAGCTAAGTCGAATTACTCAGCTGGGCCGTACCTTTTGGTGCTGTCTTGGGTTTCGTGCAAATTGAAATTGTTGCATTTTGATCAGTTTAAGGGTTCAATGTTGGTCGCCTAGGTTCTCCAAGTGCATTGCAATTTACGGTATATAAATCGGATGTCTGTTGAGGGAGTTATGAGCAATTCTTCCATTTTGTAAGCTGCTGGTCATATGTTTAAAATGCAGATCTGTTTGGGACAGTTCTAGCAATCTGCATCATTCTGATTTGTAATTGGCATTGTGGATTCCTTTGAGCTTGTAGCAGAAATAATGTTGAATACTCTATCTGGAAAGAATTTAATATATTGACATTGCAGGCAATAGTTATATATTGTAAACTGGCAGTAGTACTGACCAGTATCCTTTAATATTGCTTTGTCATTAATTGTAATTCACGTTCTTGCTTTCAATACTAGTGAATTAGTTATAACTCCGCCTTATGGTAGCTACTTCCCATTCTGGGTGAGCAAGCACATTCTGGGTGTTGAGTAGTTTCAGCTTTCGGCATTTTCATTTCAAGCTTTGCTTTCTGTAATCACTCCGTCATATGGTCGCCCCTCACTCCGCATTGGATTGGGTAGCACATACTTGACGTTGAGTTCCTTTCTGTATTTAGAGTAGAAGATCCTCTGACCAATGCTCGCCATCATCGGCGCCATTCTGGTTAGAGTTGTTTTCTTTCACGTTTTGGTTTATCCATCTAACCTTAACGGGTGCACTGTTTGTAATTGGTAATCTGTTAATTGAAAAAACAAAAAAATTGGCTCGGAATATTTCAGAAGGGGACATTATAGGTAGCTACATATTCAACTACACAGGTTGTCGAGCTATTTTTACGTGAGGTATTTATGTTGCATGGGCTACCTCAGAGCATTGTTAGCGACAGGGACAGTCGGTTCTTGAGTCACTTCTGGCAGGAACTATTCAGGCTCTATGGGACCAAACTTACTCCGAGCACTAGCTACCACCCGTAGAAAGACGGTCAAACAGTAATTGTAAATAAATGGGTGGAAGGATATCTTCGAAACTATATAGTAGGCAGCAAAAGGGTTGGGTGAAGTGGATTCATCTTTGTGAGTACTGCTATAATACCACTCACCACATGTCAATTCAGATGTCCCCATTTATGGCATTATATGGGTACGAGGTGCCAAACTTTTTGGATTTATTGTTGAGTGATAGCAGAGTGCCCAATGCTGGGAATCTTTTACAAGAGAACCAGGACATTATGAGAGCTCTCCGTGAGAACATTCAGAAGGCACAAAATCAACAAAAACAATATGCGAACCAAAGGAGAGTGGAGCGTTCTTTTGAAGTTGGGGACATGGTGTATGTGATGCTGCAGCCCTATCACCAGTCCACTCTCAGGAAGAGTGGTGCTGAGAAACTGAAGCCCCAGTACTATGGACCCTTTAGAATCATCAGGCGGATAGGTGAAGTGGCCTATGAGTTGGATCTACCAGCAGAAAGCAAGGTGCACAATGTATTCCATGTATCGCGCCTCAAGAAGGCATTAGGACATCGCGTTGTTCCTTCGATAGCTCTACCACCCCTAGATGATGAGGGGAAATTGATTTTGGTTCCTGAAGCCATCTTGGATGTCAGAGAGAGATAGTTGCGGAGACGGGTCATCAGGGAATATCTGATTAAATGGAAGGACTTGCTGGTAGAGGACGCTACATGGGAGAGCGAGGGCATTCTACGACATCTGGAGTTGAGATTGCTTGGGGACAAGCAATTTCAGGGAGGGCGGACTGTAATGTCCCCTTCTAATTAATCTTCCGAGAATTAGAGGATTAGCCTATCACATTGACCCTCATAGGCTAATGGTTCGGGATAGAGGGTCACTTGAACGGGCACTTGGTCGTTATAATGCAATGTTGATATCCGGAGTATGGTGTCGAGGTGAATTTGTGCGTTTGGCGTGATATTTGTGCTTAAAATTATGATCCTCACCATTTATTTCACCTTCTCTGGCTTAGGGTCCATGTGTCTATTATTTAAAGGGGTTACTTTATATTTTTCAGTTACTATTCATTGATAAAGTGAAAAAAGAACATAACTTAAGTGAATAGTGCCATTTTAATGAATAGTGTTTTCAATGAAAAATTATAAAAGACAGAGAAAGTTCGACCCTCTCATGATGTTGAGTTATTTTGCTTGCTTGAGCTTGTGAGTTGGAGATTGTGGAAGAGGGAGACTAGGGTTTCCTAATTTTAGCAGTGGGTAAGCCTGGAGGGGCTTTGTTCTTCGTTTTCGAGCTTCTTGATGGTGTGAAATACCACCTTAAAGTTGCAGATCTGAGCTTGATTGCTTCATTTGGAGCCATATTTTGCTGTTTGCAAATGATTAGAGTCATCTTCTGGAAGGGTTTTTGCTGCTAGTGTCTCCATTTGCAACCACAAAGGAGTTGTTTGCATTTTTGAAGATTTTGGGAGCTGATTTATACATCTGCAGCCAACCGCCTTGTTTTGAGGGTTTGTAACAGCCAAAGAACAAGAAACGCCTCCCTTGAGGGGTTGTTATCACTTCCAAAAGGGGCGCTCTTGCCCTAAGGAGCTCTCCAATTCGTTTTTTGGTGGGAGAAGTTCGTCCTCTAAGAGCTGTGTGCATTTCATTGGGGTTTGGTACTGTAGCGAAACACTATTCACTGTGTTGTAAGGCTGTAAGTGAAATATTACATATGATGTAACTAGTTTGAAATCCTATGTAAGCCATCTATTTCATGTAATCTATAATGTAATGAAGAACTCGTATTTGGCTTCGAATATCAAGTATTTAATCAGCTGTGTCTTAGTAGATTAGTTCATTTAAAGTCTTTACTTCATGTACATGTTCTTTAGCTCTTATTTCGCATTATTATCAAGTAAACTCAAAAACACAAAAAAAAGAAGTAAAATATCAAAAACAAACGAAAATCAGACCTACAAACTCAGTAAAATCATTGCAGCAGAGTGTCGGACCACTATAGATTCATGCCTTTTACCTTAATTTTACCCTATTCTACAGGTAGCTTTGTTTTTTATAGTCTTTAAATGATATGTGATATTCTAATCTTGTTTATATATATATATATATATATATATATATATGATTTTTACATATTTTTTGTATGGACGGACCCTAAACAAACCCAACCCCAAATTGTTTTTAGCCGAACCCACAAACCGGATCTGCCAACTCGAACTAGGACTAGGACCAGAACCGACAACATAGGTTATCTATATAAGGAGCACTAGTTTGTAATCCTTACATTTTCATTTTGATGATGGATTATGTGGTATGATGAAATGTTGATTTGACAAATTCATGGGCTTTATCCCAAAAATTTGTTTTCTAACACACTCTCTCTCATAGTTTTAGCAAAATTATGCTCCATAATTGTCTATTCACAAAAATCATTAACTATTTAATTGAATCTCATAGGATTTTGTTATGTCCCCTTCTTCCGATTGATCATCCAATAGAGTCCACTAGTTTATTTTATTCCCATAAGCTAAGGTGGGAAAAATTAAGGGAATAAATTAATTAATTAAGTTCTAAATTGTCCTAAGTCACTTTTGGGACATTTATATTTGATTAATTGGTTTTAATTTATTAAAGTGACTGATAATGGTTTATCGATAAATTATTAAATATGTCACTTTGGGAAAGGAAAGACATAATTAAAAATAAAAGGTGGTGAAGGAAGGTTATTATTATCTTTTGGAAATAATTTTATCGAGAGAATTTAGAGAGCTTGTTTTACAGGTTCGGCAAGCTTGAGGATGGAAACCCTTGGGTTTTCTAGGTGGATTGGGTGGAAATCCAATACCATCTATTGGTGGATTCATTTCAAAATTCACATTGTGCTTCATTGATCAGTTCAAAAGATTTTTTGAAATTTGTGAAGTATTATTTTAAGACAAATTTTAAAATATCAATTGTAATGTCCCCTTCTCAGCAGTAAGCAGTGCACTGGCCTGTCAGCCTATTTCGGATGCCCATAGGCTTGTTGGAGGTAAAATTAGGGTTTCTAGCTGTTTGGAGGTTTTTGGTGTTTTTTGGGATTTGCATGTTGGAGTTTTGCAATTTGGATTTTGGATTCTTTCTGGTTTTCAGAAAGCTTCGCAATGGTATGACATGCAAATGCATCCGGCTTCTTTTTCGTAACTTACTATTTTTAGTAAGTTACGATGGCTACTTAGATTGTGGTTAAAATGAGTTTGGAACAACTTACTATTTTTAGCAGTATGCTATTTTTTGTAAGTTCTATTTTTGGTAGTGTCCTGGTTGGCAGTAGTTCAGTAGTTCAGTGTAATTTCCATTTCGGGCAAGGCAGATTGGGTATATTTGGCTTTCAGCAGTTTGAGGGTCATTTTGGTAAATTGATGAATTTAAGTCATTTTAATATTTATAATCTTTTGAGGCCCCATGGCCTAGTCTAATGACTTAAGTTGTTTTTAAGTGGGCTTTTGAGGGTGGACGCCTCATTGAGAGGGAATTTAATATTTCAAAAGTTAAATATTTATCTTTGTGTCTTGGACGCCTAGAATGAAGGAGAAATAAGTATGTTTAAAGATTAAATAATTCAAGCAAGCTTGGGCATCCCTTTTGGAGGGAAAAGAAGAATTTGAAAGGTCACCTCAAAGTTCTATTTAAGAAAGGCTTTTGCTCATTCATTTGGCATCCATTTGCTATATGACAATGAAGTGCTGCTGAAATGATTTCAAACTTTGGCTTCGAGGAACACATACCTCCTAGCAAGTATTCAGTTTTGTGTTTGAAAGATAACACCTAGCTGAATTGAGACTGCTTCTCATCCAAAGATTTGCAGATTGAGCTTCATTGTTGAAGAGTTTTGATCATATTTACAGTTTTGTTGTTGCTGGTTCATATATGGCTGTAGGTTGTTTTCATTCATAACTTCTTGGAGGAATTTTTGCTGGTTATGGGTATTTGCTCAATGTGTTCCTATGCTCTAGGCGCCCCCTTCCTCCATGTTTCAGATTTTTTGATGAAGTGGCTGAATTACTAAGCAAGGTCAACCTATTCCCTAGGTCGTACCACTTGCAGCCTTGCATTGGAATGTGTGCCACTCTTTGTGGCAGTTTTTTAGTTGTGACTTTCTTTGCAATTTGGACGCCTAGCATTAGTTGTTCATGTGTTTTCAGTTTGAGTCTGATTGGAGGTGATTTGTGTGAGATATGAGCATTTCAGTGTGATCTTAGTTGCTGGTTTGCATTTTCAGTTTACTGCATTTTCATATTAGACCTGGTTATTTTAGTTTAAAGCTATATTCCTTTGATGTTTTCATTCATAATTGTAATACGAAATATTGTGAAAATCATTGTATTGAAGTTAGAGCAAAAATCATCAAAAATCATTGTATCAAGATCATATTGTAATGCTGATTACAGTAGTACTGTTTTAGCTATCTACTTTCAGCATATTATATCTTGTATTTACTACTCCCGCTGAGTAAGTGGTTGAGTGTTTTAGTTTAATAATTGTAATAATCGCCCCTGCTGAATAAGTGGTCGAGCTTCATGGTCAGTTATTCGCCTACAATTACATTTCTAGAATTTACTTTTAGAATGGTTGGCTAGCCGCCTACAACATTGTACCTTTCAATCTCAGTTTATAGGTAACGATCCCCTCACATCGTATGCTCTCACGCCGCCCACATCGGGATCTTGGTGATTAGAAAGTGAAGGGTTTCTATTTCAGTTGATTATATTTTGAAGCTAACCTTAACGGGTGCATTGTTGTTTGGTAAAATTTGAAAAAAAACTAAGGGGGATATTTCAGTGGTATCAAAGCCCAAGTTCCCGCTGTCCTGTGAAAACAGAGATTCAGTTGTCTGATGAGTGACAGAGAAGTCAGATACTACACCAGAGGTCAGGCAAGAGTTCAATATTAGAATCCACCATTTCCAGACGTAAGACTTTTTCAAAGGCTTTGAGAGACAGTGGTAAAGCAGTTGAGACCATGGTAGAAAGAGATAGAAGTTTAGTTGAGGATAGAGAAGCTAGAGCTGAAAGAAAGTTTGACACCATGTTGGACATGATGTCATGCTTGCTAGCTAAGATGGATCAACATGTGACTCAAAATCAGCCCCAACCTCAACAAAATCATGTTGGAGAGAACAACTCTTCAGAGACCAACGAAAGAGAGAGAGCTATTGGCCAGCATGTTGCAACTACTAGAGGATCAACCTCTAGACCTCTCATTCTGAACTTCATTCCAAGGGAAGGACTGCCAGTTGAAGCCGAGATGTCTTTGGCGGATGAGGTGAGAAATAGCTACATGGAGTATGCCTCGCTATCAGCGAAGATTCGTGATGCCATATCATTGGATTAATATATGAATCAAAAGAAGAGAAGAGGAGGCGAAAGAAATGACTATCGTGCTCCTATGGCTCCTAGGATGGATTATCAAGCCCTTGGTAAAGTTACCTTGGCCCATTTTGATGGGAGTGATAAGTGTTCAGCAAGGTCATGGGTGCAAAAGCTTGATAACTACCTTTGACTTAGATTGATGCCTGAAGAAGACGCCATCAAGTTTGCCACCTTACATTTGGATGGAGTTGCTCACGAATGGTGGTATCATGGGTTGGTCACTCTTGGCCATAATCTCATTCATACTTGTGAGGAGTTTACAAACAAGTTGATAGAAAGGTTTGATACCAAGGATCCAAAAGTTAGATTCCATGAGTTGGCATAGCTGAAGCAACATGATTCATTAGACTCATATGTTGTTGGCGTAACAACTAACACCTCTGGAGTATAAGTTGGTACGGACAGCTATGCACACTACGCAATGAGTGCTCTTCAAATTAGGAGGGGAAGCTCCCTCGTTGTGCTTGACAAAAGTACTTGAAAAGGGAAATAAACTAAACTATATCTTGTCTTTTTGTCTCAGCTGTAAGAGGTACAAGGATTTCACGAAAACTCTATACATTGCAGCTAAGTATTTTCTGGTTTTGCAAGACTTAACTACAACACACAAAACTAAGTACCTTTAACTATCTAATCCCCTCAAGAATTCAGAGCATGAGGAAACGGAGCAGGAATGATTATTTTGACGATAAGCCTGGTATGGACTTACAACGTGAAGGCAAGGTGGCTCAACTATCTGCTTGTCTGATTGGGCTTATTGGAAACAACAACACACGATAAACCGAGTACAGATTCTCAGCTTGAAGGCAAGGTGGCACATCTATCAGCTCAATCTGAATAAGTTTATTATTCACACACATCACACGATAACCAAGAACAAATTCTCAACTTGAAGGCAAGGTGGCACATCTATCAGCTCAATCTGAATGAGTTTATTGATCACAAAACATGAAAGATAGCCAACTAGGATAATAAATTGCATAGGCGAGACACGCATACAATCTACGATCAATCTAGCCACTATATCTAACTAAAGCAAGAATTCACCATCATAATTGCATGAAACCCAAGTGGCATAACAATTCATCATAATAGTAAAAACTCATGAACAGATACAGAACGAGCAATATTGAAGGCAAGGTAGGCACAACATATATTTCTCTCGTGCAAAAGTCCTTGAACAAATACAATAATAGCAATACTACAGGCAAGGTGGGCACAACATGTATGCTATCACTCAAAAGTTATTTACAAATGAGCTGAAAGCTCTTATTTATAGACATCAAAGGTGTAGGGAACCCTAAAATCACCTTGAGTCAACTACAGTCTTGCAATGCATGCAAGATTTATTGCTAAATCCTAATAAAGCAAACTATACAGTTAACTGGAAAGCTACCATCAGTTAACCGATACATCTAATCTAAAAATGGACAATGTGCAAGCATGCACGTCCTTATTGAAAGCAAGTTAACTGAAACACTACCATCAGTTAACGTAAACCCTAAATGTAACTCCAAGTGAATAAAGCAAATCCCAGAATAGACATGCATGAGATGAGACAACGAGTTAACTTGAAAAGGTAACACCAAGTTTAACTCCTGTGTGTAATGTCTATTTTGAGAGGTGGGAACTAAAGTCTACTGGCCGAGATCTCGAGCAACCAATCCCTCAACGAGATTGTTAATTGCATCATTGTCTGGGGCACTTATAATTGTCAATTTACCGCTTGTCAGCAACTTGAGCAATCTTGGAAATCTTTGCACACTCAAACTAGCACCTCACTGACTTATAACTTTGGCGGCTCCGTAACTGAAGTGATGGCCATTATCTCTTCTGCAGCTTGATGTCTCTAACGCTTTTCCTTAATGAAAGAGTGTTGCATGACGAAACTGCGAGGTTTGACTGTGCACACTCTGGTTGTGAGAAATGCAAATGAACTTGCTGCACACACAAAATTCCAATGGTATCAACCTTCTAAACTGGCTTTGGAAGACAATCGGCCATATGAGGCATGCAACCATGTGGACTTGAGTGACTACGCCTGTCAACCCTTCAAATGCGCTTGATACAAATCGGTGTCAGCTTTTCTGACGAAATCATGAATTAAGACTGATTTGGTCTTGAATTTAGTTTGCGTGAACTGCACTCTGAAAAACTCACCTATTGACTGTGAACACGGCTATATTCTGACAACTTTTCTGGAAAGCTAAAAGTAGTCTGCTGAGGCTAAAAATAGCCTATCGGAGAGCAATTTTCACGAAAAAAATCTAAGATATGGGTTTTGTCTAGAAAAGATTCTAAGACAACCCAGAACATCAGAAATGAGAAAATTTGGCTTCTGCTCGACCATGCAAGGAATTTTCAATTGAGAAAATTAGAGCCTTGAGAATTGATGCTCTGGAGTAAATTTTCCTGAAAAATTCCGGCACATGGGTTTTCTCGAGGAAGCTATTCTGAATAGACCCAGATGATTTGTTTTATCAAAAGTCGCCAATTCTTCAAACATGTGAATGAATTTAAGATGAGAAAATGGAAGAAATTGAGAAGAAGAAAGACGTTTTTTGTTGTTTTCCTCTGCCAAAATCGCCACTCTGCCTTGAAATTCGCTAATAATTCTGACTTGTACTTGCAAAGAAAGTGTTTTGATGTCTTCACCAATGATTGCTGATGAGAAATTCGCCCAACTCTGAAGGAAATTCGCCTTTGCTCTGAAGAATTACGAATTTGCTCAAGCTGTGTGAATGAAATATGATGGCGCCATGAATAAATAGAGAAAATTCGCACAATAATGTTGACTCCAAGATTTAAAAACCTCGACTGAAATAGAAAGCTTCTGATTGGACCCCCTCCAATTCGAACTTAGACTGATTTGAATTTCGGAATAAAATAATAATAAAAATATTCCTCATGCAATTTGAAAATCCAGCACAAAAAGGTGCCAATTTAAGAAAATCGCCCTTAAATGCTCAAATATGCAAAAATAAATATCTAATATTATTTTAATCAGTTGACAAACCATGTGAAGCTTTTGGATTCACCTGACGAACTTCACTGATTTCAAAAAGTCCTCATTTGTCCTCATAGGTGGCCATGTGCTCAAGATATCACGTTTTTTATTAACTTCCTACTTTGTAGCTGACTACAAAGTTACAACTTTCCATCTTCGACATTGATTTCCGGGTGAAAGATAGATGAAAATAATTTAAACGAACAACTCATAAACCAAAAAACAGAAAACTATTATATTGTTATTTTTTTATTTTTAAAACATGCTTTGACGTAGGGGACTGTTGGGGGACGGTTGGGGGATGGCTCAGGCATCCCTTGGCCGTCCCCGGGATGGTCAGCTGTCCCCCTTTCCCTTTGACCATCCCCCCCATTCTGGAAACGCCCCCATGAATTTGCAAAAAAAGGGGATGCCAGGGGACTGTCCCCCAACCATGCCCCTGTACCCGAGACATCCTGAGGACAAGGACGGGGCATTTTAAAGGGGGGGGGGACGCGTCCCTGGGTTTCCCTGCTTAAAACATAAGGAATACACAAGGAAATCTAATAAAAAGCCATCAAACAAGACAAAAATACCAAAAAAACTATCAAAAAGCAATAAAAATACTAAATTTGAACAATAAAACAAGAAAATTGACCTAGAAATCAACCTAGGAAGGATGAATGGTGTAGGAGAGAAACGGTTCCACAAAGCCCTTCAAAACCCTATACTCAAATCCAAACAAGAAAGACAACAAAATCACCCCAATTTTCTTAAGAATGCAAGGGGGAATTCTCTCTTCATTGCCCAAAGCTCAAAAACATTAATGTTCTGAATACAAAGCAAGCAAATGAGGGAAAAGTCAAATATTTAAGCCCTATCTACCCTCACATGCTTGCCATTAATACTACTTAAGTTAGGCAAGGATCTAGGAGGAACTAGGAAATTGGAACCAAGTCTGTAAGTTCCCAAGTTGCTTGGACTTTTGAAAGTTTGAAAAGTAATAGCATAAAACAAATATATATGGAAAAGTGGTCATCAAGTGGAACTAGGAACGTGAAACTCAGTTCCAAAGTCTAGAAAACCCCTAGAAATTTGAAATTCAAGTAAAAACTATTGATGACAAGATTTCTTAGGAACCAAGCATTGGTTCCAAGGTCCACAAAAGACTCAAAAACCTAGAAAGGTGATAAACATAAGAGAAAGGGTTCAAAATAAAAAATAAACATGAAAGCAATGATCTTAAGGGAATCAAAGACTAAAAACTAAAGGTGAACAACGAACAAAAGTTCTAAAAGCAAAAAACAAAAAGAAAAGAAAAGAAGGGGGATCCTCATTTGCCAAGCAAAAAGATGGGTTGTGTATGCAAGGCATAATAGGAAAGTTTGCAGGAAAGACAAGGAACTCGAGAGGTCGAGACATGAAATCTAGATGTTCGGTAGTCTCTCATAAGTACACATTTCCACAAACACTAGGAAACTTAAAATTTTCAAGGCAAACAACCCAAATCATCTACAAACAACCTAAACTTGGAACGTGTAAAACTTAGGCCATCATTTAACTTTGAAGCACACTCTCCAAAATTAAGAGAAGGAACAAGAGAACTAGGGGAACAAACCAAACCAAAAGCACAAACAAGATGAAAGGGGGGGGGGGGTGTGTCCACTTTTTTCCAAAACAAAATGGGGCATGTGTGCAAGGCACAACAAGACCCTATATGAACTAAAACAATCGCTAAAAGTTTAGTACCAACAAATTGATAGTTATCTCTATTCTATTGCTTTTGTAAAATATTAAATTCAGATTTCTTGGATTTCTAACACACAACATCTCAACCCTAGGATGGTATTCTATGCCAAATATTTCATGTAGATTGTCAATGACTTGGTCATACCTCTCAATCATTTAAGGTCATTGGAATATATGTTATGGCTTCATAAGTCCTATGGTGAGTTGACACACTCACTACTGATGGTCAAGATTGACCATCGTATTCTTTGTGGTGATAGGATTGCTCAAGGAGATATACACAGAGGAGTACTTTATTGGTAGGTATTCTATCTATTATAGGATCTAATGGAGATATTATTGCTTGCACAAAGATTCATGAGTGCCACTTGCTACCATTTTCTTCTACCTTCATCACAGGCATTTGTTTGTTTAAATATGAGAAGTGGCTTTCAAATGTCAGGCTTTGCAAGGAACTTACATAACCAGATTAAACAACTCTTTCCAACCTATTCTAACAGTTGGAATTGTTAAGTGCCCTCTGGGTGACCCTATAGTTACCAACAAAAATGGTGATATATTGGTGAGATTGTGTTCCTCGTGCAAGTACTTATCGGGATACCTCCATCCTCCTCTATCCATTGTTTTTCAGCATAGAGGATTAACTACTATTCCAAATTCTAGGTGTTCTTGACAGACATGCCTTACCAGCTTCCTCTTAACTGTCAGATGATCATTAGGTGTGGGTGTTGGGAGTAGTTTTTCAGCTGATGAGTGTGGATCTAGTCATGGAATGCCAATGGATTAATTTTCGCTTTGGGTCTTGTTGTGACCTTTTCACACATCGCCCCATCGCTGATGGGGACCCCCAGCTGCCTGCTAGTTTTTAGGGTTCTGTCTCCTTGCAACGGTTACGAGAGATTACTTTGTTAAGAGTTTCAGGTCAGTTTGCCGAGAGTTGCCCGAGCCGAGTCAGTAATTCATGCTTGAATCTGTGCGTAGACGTTATGGAAGCGCTCAGAAGGCCCAAGAGACGAAGATCGACTGTGAATTCGGCCAATTCTGAGACTTCCTATTTTTTAGGAAAAGTTGCTTTTTCGATTTTTCATTTTTGGCATTTTCGGACCAAACAACGTTCCCTATTTTTTAGGGTTTGCTTTTTCTATTTTTTAGAAAGTTTCTATTTTTGGAAAGTTTTCATTTTTAGAAAGGTCCCGAGTTCTGAAAACGCACTCAGAAGTTCGAAAAACTCAATAGAACTCTCAGAAAATCGAAATGAAAATTTGGAAATTTTTCGAAAAATCTGGAAAAAAACAAGTAAAAAGCATGAGAAAATTAGTGAAAAGCATGAAAATCAGACCAAGAATACTCGAATTCTGAAAAAAACCAGTCAAAACCAGTTCAAAATTAACCAGATCTGATGTTGAAATCATGAGAATCAGCTCTTAAAAGATGAAATCTGTGAAAAATGTGCTCAAGTCTGAGGTTCGCCATGGAGGAATGATGAGGGAAGGTGTAAGAAATGTCAGCACTTGGGAAGCATATCCCTGCATCTTGAAGGAACATCCTTGGACCTTTCAAAGTCCGCCCATGCTCATCTTAGGACTCTTTAAAGTCCGCCATGCATCAAAGAGGGACATCCTAAGACTACCCAAAGTCCGCCATCCTCATCCTATAAGTCTCCAAAGTCCGCCCTTTCATCTTGAAGCACATCCTAATGACCTTTGAAGTCCGCCATATGCCAAGAGCCAACATCCTTGGCAACTCTAAAGTCCGCCATCCACTAAAATGCACGTCCAAAAAGGTCTCAAAGTCCGCCATCTTCAAAGGGGGGGTGTCCAAAGAAGTCTTAAAGTCCGCCATCCATGTGCTAGAGACCTCTAAAGTCCGCCCAGCTCATCCTTGACCCTTCCAAAGTCCGCCTAGGCATGTAAAGTGAGAAAAAATCAAAATTTTTCTAAGTGTTGGTACCCAGCCAAGGGAAATTTCGAATTTTTTCCTAAGAGTAAGAGCTTAAAGGGGTGGAAAAATGATTTTTTTGGCTAAGTGTTGTGATAATTCCAAAGAGACAAGTGCCAAAAAGCTTCAAGGTCCGCCCTAGAAAGGTGGGACATCCAAAAATGCTTGTCCAAAGCTAAGGCAAAGTCCGCCACACTTGTCCAAAATGCCAAGGAAGTCCGCCTAAGATGAAAAGAATGATTTTTTTGGCCAAGTGTTAATGCCAAGTCTAAGAAAAGGTTCGAATATTTGCCTAAGTACAGAGGCTAAAAGGATGGAAAGTTGAGATTTTTGACCAAGAATCATGACACTTTCGAGAGGTCAAATGCCAAGTTTGAAAGGGCACGTGCTAAGAAATATCAGGATTTGGCTAAGAATAAAACGAAATGTGCCTAACACAAAGGTAGAAAAGAGGTAAAATTTGCCTAAGTATGGAGAAAATGTTGAGAAATTGTCAACTTTGGCCGAAGAAAAATGCACAAGGCAAAGAGAAAGGAAGGATCGTCCTTGGCCAGAAGGAAGGAGAATATGTCAGACATCAAGGAAATTCGCCCAACTAAGACATTCGGGCAAGGATTTTGCGTAGAAAAATTCGACTGAGCAAGGAAATATTTGACTTTGGCAGAGCAAAATAAGCTTAAAAACTCGCCTCGGCAAAGGAAAATAAGGATCTGGCAATGAAATTTTCGACGGAATGGCTTAAGATTTGGTTTGGCTAGACGAAATTAAGGACAAAATTGGAAAATAAACTCGTAGCCAAGAAAAATGAAAGGATAATCGAAATAGCCATGGGTCCAAAACGAACGGGTTGGAATTAATTAAAATATTTTAATATTTTAATAATTAATTTTCAACTATTTGGAATTTAAAAAAAAATGCCTTGGACAAAATCAAATTTGCCATACGAGAATTGGAAGAAAATAAAGTACGCCAGGCAGAGACGAAATCCGACAAGAAGAATTAAATTCGCCATGAATTTAATTAAAATATTTAATGTTTATTCAAAAACTCGAAAAAAAAATCAAAGATAAACATTAAATAAAAAATCGAATTTTTGAAGATTTGCCAGGATAAGCTCGAGACTGATCCTTGTCGGAAAATAAAAGGAAAGTTGCCTGTTTGAATAAATGAAAACAAATCGAGATCGAGAAAGAATATGGCAGTTGCTAAATCGAATACAATCCTTCAGCATTATAATGAGTTTCAGCAACTCATTTTTTCACACACAGCTGAAGAGAAATTTAATCTTTCTTGAAATTGTCAGGCAATTAATTCATCAATAGGCAAAGTCAAATTTTCCCAGAGGGAGAAGCAGTGTTATGCTAAGGAATTTTTCACGGGAAAGGAAAAGAGATTTATTCAGAGCTGAAATTCTTCTGTAAAGAGGGGCGCACTTTTCAAAAAAATCAGATTTTTAAATCTGATTTGCATTTAACGGTTCTTCACTGAGGTTTGATGTTTGGTCAATTAAATTTGCTATCTCTTTTATGTCCTCTCATCCTGACGAAGTTCTGGCAGAATTTTCAACTTCATTCAATTTATTTTCAGCTTGCTTTTTCGCAGCAAATTAATTATTTAACCAGCTGAAAGTCAATTTTCGAACCCAAGGCACGGAATTTAACTGTTTGAAAAGTCTTTATATTAATGTTAATTTTATGACTGCAGGTTGACGGACACGGCAGGCGGATTATCAAAGAAGTTGAAAATGAAGTTTGCCAACAAGGGTGCTCAGAAAGAGACCAAAGTCATCTCAAAATGGAAGAATGTCGTGGACACTGATCTCAGACACGTTGATTTTGATGAATTCAAGAAATGAGTGTATGGTCAGAAGGGACTCCCTACAGCAATAGCCAGACGGATGGTCAGAAACGGGATATTCCAAGCAGCTGGATTCCCACCGGCAATGGATTGTGCAGAGTTAATGGTGGAATGTGCTCGCCATTATGATGCCCAGAAAAGACAGATTATCGCCCCTGACGAAAGAGTCTTGGCACACTTAGGAGAAGTGTCAATCCAAGAAACCTTTGGCATCCCCGAACATTCACGAACGGTCTATAAGACCAAGGAAGAAGCTAAAAGATTATATGACAGTCAGCTAGATCTGTGCGCCACAACAGTCAACAAGGTGTGGATGGACAAGCCAAAGCCTTCAATCAAGAAGTTGCCCAAGAGACCTCGCCGGACAGACTTCAAGGAAGACTTTGGGGATATTGTGCTGATGCTGAACAGAATAGCTGGCAACCCGTAGGGCGCCTTCTTCGAGAGCTGGATGTACTATTTCATCGACGAGATTACCTCTGGAGTCAAAATGTTCAATTGGTCACGGATGATAAGTGACAACCTCCATGAGCAACTGATCAACCTTGAAGAGACTAAGTCTTTTCACATGAGTTCATATGTGATATACCTGTTGGCCAGATCATACAAGTATCCAGGAACATTGACCAGTTTGTGGCTACTATTGACGATTCCTTGGTTGAAATGCTCGAACCTCCTGCAGTTCAAGAGGAAAATGATGAACCTATTCAACTAGATGATGAAGAGCCTGCGTCACCAACAGGCACAAAAATTTTGGGTTCAGACAATGAGATCGAAGCTCGGAACAATGACTTCGAGGAGGGAATGATCTCCGCTCTTAGGGAAGTTATGGATGTTCCGAATGAGGAGGAGGTCCAGGTAGAGGATGGGATTGAGCAGTCAACCATTCCAGACTGGCTGTTGGAAAGAATGAAGGTCCAGGTACCTGTAGAGGCTCAACAAGAAGATGAGGATGATATTGCCGATTTCTTGGCAAGGTTGGAGCAAGTCGCAACCAAGAAGCCTGCCAAGAAGTTCTCCACCATTCAAAGGAATGAGACGGGCAACCGTACCATGCACATTGCAGTACCTACAGTGGACAAGTCACAGGACGAAATCACTCCTCAGGAGTATGCTATAACCATTGTTGACCTTGGCCCGACCTCGAAAGGTCAAGAAGTAGAAGAGTTAGACAATTCCGTCTCGACCATCAAAGTGAGACTGGAGAAGGAAGTGGCTAAGAAGGAGTATAAGAAGGAGGTCGAGCGTCTCAAAGAATATATACAGCACTTGACCCAGCCACTAGATCAGGGCAATGCGACTGTTCCTCCTTTCCTCAATTCATCACAGGAGATGACTAGGGAAGTCGAGCATGGGATGGTAATGGCCAGGGAAGCTCAAGACTAGATAGCAAGTGAAGGCACGGAAGCGGCCTTGTTCATGGAGAAGTTGGCACTGGCTTATGGACGAACCTCTTCATTTCTTTCCAGACTGATGGATATGGCAGAGGCATGGGAAGGTATCCCGGATATGCAGGAAAGGCTTATTCCAAGCCTTAGAGTCTTGAAGAGCACTCCAAGAGAGGAGTTGGTGGATAAAAGAGTGATTGCTGCAGGAGCAGCATATGATTTTCATCACTGGTTTTGGGCAGTGACCATACGAGAAGAGGTCTTGGAGAAGGCAAAAGTAGATGGGCTTGGAATTGAAGAACAGGTCAGGAAAATCCAGGAGAAGATTTACATGACAACTACAGAAGTGTTCGACCGTGAAGTCATCCGGGAGAACGACATGCAGTTGGAGAGATTGAAGCATAAAGTTCAAGAAACTTTCTTCTCGACCACTGGACCATTTTTGAGACAGGACTTTGCGAGAGTGGCAAGACTCTCATCCATTCGAAAGGATTTTGAGAAGCAGGAGGCAGATTGGGAAGGTACTTTTGCTAGATGTGTTGAGAAGTTGGACGGACTTGAATTCCGGATCAGCATGTTGCCGCCTGTCACAATAGAGGAGGTCATTGCAGTAGTGTCCAGATTGGCCAAGCACAATGCTATTTGGATGGATAAGGACGCCTCTCCTAGATTATAGCTGGAACTGCCACTTTTCTGATTGATTTCTAGTTGATAACTCTGGTTATTTTGGGAAACCCTAATTAGGGTTTGGTTGTAATAATCTTGACCGTTAATCTTGTTTTAATCTCGGCCCTCCATTTCATTTTTGAGGCTCTATATAAACTAGTGCTCTCTCATTTTCATTTGTGTGGAGACAGAATATGTGTATTGTTGCACTGAGACTATTTTGAATAATAAAAGCTCTTGAGCATGATTTGCCTTGAATAACTTCTTATTATCAAATAGTAAGCGAGGTTGCATATCTTCTTCCGCCATAGATTAAAGTTAAAGTTAGATTAAGTAGAATTTGCTTTGAAAGTTGTTAATTGAATGAGAGATTGATCGCATTGACTCAATGGTGAAGTGTAGCTCATACTTTTTTCGAATGGATGATTTGCATTCGATTTGTAAAGTTAGCCTGAGCTCTTAATCGTGGAAGCTTAACTTCAACCTCATTCGAGGTTTGAAAATTATTCTCACAAACCCCCTTGAAGATTGCACCCATTTTGCGTATGTTGTCCAACAGGAGGCGAAACAAAGTGTGGTTTATTTCTCTTCACCGAGTCTTTATTGTCTCTTGAGTTCTTAGGCTTAGACTAGATTCTCCTAAACCCTATCCTTTTGCCATTTTTTGAGATCCACAATTGAAAGTCCTAATTGAGAGCCTTTAACGATAAATTTCCTAAGTCCTGAACTTGCAAAGATTTCACGTAAGTCCCCTTGTTTATTACCGGCATATCACAATGGCCATTGAGCTTATCCACACGTCGAGACCTGACTAAAGAAACCTTGGAATCGCCATATGATCTTCTCGCAATCTTAGCATACGCGGTGGTTTTTCAAGAGAGGATAAAGTGTCTTTGGACATTTTTATTCTGATGTTTGGTGTGTCATAAAACACGCATCAACAGGTCTAAACTAGGGAAACCCGGGGACGCGTCCCCCCCCCCTCTAAAATGCCCCGTCCCTATCCTTGGGACGTCTCGGGTACTAGGGTACAGTCAACCGAAAAAGGGGGGACGGACAAGGGACTTCTAGGAGTCCCCTGGACAGTCAACCATCCTAGAAGTCCCTTGGCTGTCCCCAGGATGGTTAACCGTCCCTCGTGTCAAAGTATGGTCAAAACAAAAAAATGACACATTTTCATAGCAAGGGAGTGTGAACTTAATTATGTCCGCACATGAAATAAATTGGTGCCACTGCTTGTTGTCTTGAAACTTTGGATAAATGTAACTGATACAAGTATTCAATATTGGTTTATGTACTAAGGTGCCTGGATGAATTGCAGTGAATAACCCAACACTCAGTGCTTGTTCTCAATGCTATTGTGCCTCATAAATAAATCTCACAGCTCTTACTCTATTGTGAACAACTCTTACTCTATTGTGAAGATGATACATAGCGGGCCCTGGGACATCTGATCATGCAAAAACTTAACATGATAACTGTGCAGATTATTTGCCTAATGCAACTCACTATCATTCTTAGAAGGCTGCGCTCCCTTGTTCCAGTTATCTATAAACAAAAAAATTATCATCAGAGTATCTATTTTCTGAGTTCAAAATCAAGCTTTTCATTGAATAACTTCTAACTTATTCATTAAGATCAATGCATACCCAATAAACCATACCAAGTCATATCTTATTCATTGAATCATTTGTCTAAACAACCACTTATTAGTTATTGTCCAGCATTTCAGTATTTATATTCTTTATAAGTATATCACTAAAGAAGTCAATCAACACTCATTATCTCGTTAACATTATCTCGTTAATATTTAATTAGTCTTAGTTCAACAACAGGATTGAACAATGTTCATTACTATAAGTTAATATTCAATTCAGAGTACATGAAGGGTCTCTCCCAACATTCCTATCAATCATGGGGGGGTTTAGTAACTCAAAATTGCTACTTTTATGTTTTTAATTGTTTAGGGTCCATTCAAGATCTTAAAGGGAACATGTTCATTCTTAAAATTACTGTATTGACTGTGGCATCTAGTTCAAATGTTAGTGCTAAATTCTAAGATCACAATACCATACTTATGATGCTTTATTGTATGCAAGTGCAATTATGTGTTAGGCATAAATGTTCTATTGTTAAATAGCTAAACTAAGTCAACTTTCTTCCCTTCGAGTTCTGAATTCTTTTCATTAGTAATTCCAATAAGGATGTCAACACAGTAGGATATCCTATCCTTGTTCGTTGCAATTTACATTTGATCTTCCATTATCCATACCTATAGCTAGACAAATCCTCCCATTAACTGGTATAGCATAAGTATTTTTCCAGTATGTATTGGTATCACAAAAAATACAATAAGACTGTTTAATTTAACTATTGTGTTCTTTTTTGACAGTTATCAGTATCACTAACAATTAACAAATGATAATTCAACATACAGGAAAGACACTTAGTTTATTGACAAATAATGTTGAACACAAATGTTATATGTTAAGGTTCTATAATGTATATTATGCATGCCTTATCCATGTTATCATATGAATATTTTAAATTTCCCTATATATTTTAAATTTCCCCTATATTTTATATACCCATCCCCCTGTCGTCCCCAAATTTGGCCTCAAAATCTGGAAAGTTGGGGACCCATTCTGCTGTCTCCTGCTGTCCCCGTCTCAGAAACTTGGGGTAACACTGGTCTAAACCTGTTATGATCATTTAACAAGGTTGGAATTCTCAAGTCTGCTTGGTATTGGATGAAAATAATTGCAGAGATGTTTTCAAAAGGACAACATTTAGCTAGAAACTCCTTGAGTAGTTGAAGGATAGTGTTGGGATGTCACATAGTGGTATCATCTACACCCTCTCACTTAGCCTTAGCCAATCCATTCTCATATGAATGTTTACAAAATCTATGTTTGTAAAATGCCAAGCACAGATAGATTCCCCAATAGAAATAATTTGCACCCAGACAAACGACTGTTTCAATTTCAACTTGGATTTATTTTGCAGAGTATACTAAACCGATTTCAATAGCATGACACAGAATGAATTCACGCCGTCGGATTGAGTGGGACCCAAACAAAATCGATGCATATAAAGGATGATAATCCTAATAGAATTGAATACTGATAAGTAAGATAGTTCGTAGATTATGATAGTTTGATATTAGTCATATGTGTATATAAGCTTTGGCACTCATTCCACACATAGATAACTAGGATTATTATTGACAGTGGGCAATCAGGATTATCAAGATCTCACAGCAGTACAATGACAATATATGGTACTTCGGATTAACGCACAAGGATCAAACACCCAAACGTGGGCAGAAACTAGACAAAATTCAAAATTACCAAATTGGTATCCAATGCAGTAGATGTACAGAGTAATGCTCTGGATTATATTCGAATGCCAATGAGAATCCAATGTACAGGCAAGGCTACTGATGTGTAGGTCGCAGTCCCAAAGTAATGGCGAGAGCTCTAACTTGCAGTAGTCGAAGGGTCTGAGCACCCAGTTTGCTCGATATATGCATGAGTAGGCTAGACGACACCCTCTCAGCAACACCTTCCCGAACTGGCTCTCCTGTCATGTTTCTAGACTCTCGGATGATGCTGCAATCAACAAAACATGTGTCTAATCGTGATGCCTCTAACAAACAAAATGATCAATTATATATATGCAATCACACAACACCTTCCCAACTGGGTCTGCCAGATTCAGGGATTAAATATTATTATTTAAAAATTATTTATATATTATTTAAAATTAATTATTATTATGTTATTTAATATTTAATTAATTCAAATTTCATAGTGTTTTGAAACACTAGCTCCCGCCCATATTTGAAATTAGGGCCCTGGCAAATTAGGGGACATGACAATATTGGCTTTTTCATCATGGCAAATGATGATATTGGTCTGTCGTTTATTATTTCAGATATAGACTAGGGCCAACTTTTCACTTCCTCCATTTTCTCCATAACTTTATTGCTATATTTATTGAAGAATCTTCCTCTCCCATTTGTATTATTTTTATAATATAGCATTGTCATTTGAATTTCTAACATTTTTAGGGATAATGCATTTTGGGCACACCCCAGCTAGATGGATAAAATATTTTGTTATTGTGCTTACGGCTTTAAGCTTGTAGCATCTTGTTTATTTTAGATATCAGATTGTAGCATCTTGTTTATTTTAGATATCAGAGCTCATTTATGGCTTGCTCTTGCTGTTGTTACTGGATGTACTCTTGAATCCCATTTGACGCATTTTGATCATTTGTGGACATTAATATATTTTCTCACTTTCTTTGTAGTTTGTACTAATGATTTGATTTTTTTCGTTAGACATGAAAAGGTTATAGTTGGTGCCTCTTAAACTTTTGTCACAATTCTTTGAAAATATTTGTATTGGGGGCTTATAGTGTAGGAAGAATGTGTCATATAGGTGAATTCCTAACACATCTTTGCCTTGCAGGATAACTGTTTTTGCATTTGCAGCATTTGCTTGTCCTGTAGCAGCAACTTGCATGTTTTCCTTTCAGGTGAGATCTAACAATCCATGTTTCCCTTTATGCGAGATCCATTAGTCAGTGTGAGTGATCTAGAGCATAGTAGCAAAAATTGTTCGGGGAAAAAATTGGCAAACCAAAAGCATAAGATTTTTTTGAAAAAGTCGGGAAAAAATCAGATTTAAAAAATGTAAATAATTGTAGAAAAAGAGACAAAAACTATTTTTTTTAATTGACGGGTATTTCCATAGCATAGATATTAGAGATATAGAGAGAAAATAAAATAGAGAGTTTAACCCATGAATTGTAGAAAATAGGATTTTGCTGTTTATATTCATATCACTGATTACATTGCATTGCACAAAGCATACTTCATAGTGCATAAATAATAACTAGATTGTTACAGTTGATAAAATTTAAATTACAATATAGTTTGAACAAAGTCAACCTATAAACTAAGTACAAAGTTCCAAAAAATCAAACGTAGCCAATGACTCTTGCTACTACAAATAGAGCTATGCTAGAGGGTTGTAGGTCGTGATGATGAAGCTTCTAGTTTAGAGCCTCTCCTAAGTCGTTCAACCTCATGACTATCCATGTTGGCCTCTAGGATCTCAAAATCCTTAGGCTCAAGAAAGTTATTAAAAAGATAGTTTTCCTTTGTTGAGCAAACATCATAAATTACAAAACGAGAATCAACTGGTTCATATTTGTGATTTAATAGTACTTGCAATTTCTACAAAAACGTCAAGGAGAACTATATGAAGAGTGTGAAAGGGAAATTATATGACAAAGGAAGCAATTGCAAAGTTCAACTTAATAGGTTTTGAATCAAATAGCACAAGATAGAGTAATAGAAAATGCTTTTGAAACAAAATCTTAAATCTCATAAGACTACAAATGATATTGAAATGTTCTCATTGATAACTATTTAGCAGATTTGTAGAAGAGTAAAGGGAGTGTTGAATATTTGTCCATTAGATAATAAAAACCTGCTAGTACAAAAGATGAGAGCAACTATTTGAGGCACAATTTTAGCTATTATTATTCAAGTAAATTTTCCTTGATTTTGCATATAAGTGGATGATGGAGTTAGAAACATTGTTGAACTTTGAGTTGAGAATTTGAGAGATTAGAAGTACAAGTGTTGAATTCCAAGAGTTCGACAAATCTGATTTTTCTTTAATGGTATTCAATCTACAAGAGCAGAACATTTATTGATTTCAATGTCTCCCATTGTGGATTGGACTTACATTAAATATATAAGGAAGTGACACATCCCATGAGCGGACATGTCTCCACAAAGTGGAGGCATGTCCGTTCATGAGATGTCTCATGAATTGTGCCTTTTCATCTTAACTAAACACCCGATCTCTAATCGGAGTTTGTTACTTAATAAACATAAATGCTTACCAAGTTCGATCTGAATTTATTTTGCACAAATAAATAATATCCAATCTGGAAATGATCACCGATAATGATGCTCGATCGGGATCCTATATGAAAACACGAAATGCTAATAATCTGCAGTTAATAACCTCTAAATGCAGATCGATAGTATACTTGGAATGTAGTAGATTCCGATATAAATGATAATATATACAGTTAAAATATATATATGTGTGTATACATATGTCAATACATACTAAAATATATATACACACACATATGATCATCATTTCTATATCTGACCGAAGCTACCATAATTCAACACTCCCTCTTAGCTAGGGAAGATAAACACTAACCAAGTATATAGTGATATCACCTTACTCGTGATATTAGAAGATATGGAATGCTTCTAAGAGAGTCAAGTCACTTGACATTCTTCATAACACATCTTCATTATGGTATGTGCACTGACATCAAGTCTCATGATGTCTACCATAATAAATCATGGTATATCCACGGATACATTTATCCACCATGATTATCTCATAAGGATCATAATGATCTTCAACTGATATCAAGTCTCATGATATCTATCAAAATGTCCAAGAGATACTATCATGACATAGCCACGGATATCAAGTCACATGATATCCATCATGATAGTGAAACTAATCATTGTAGAGTCGTCACTTTACAATGTCAAATACAAGTGTTCATTATCAGAAAGATCGTCACATTTCAATAATGTACACAGGGGGTAAGGGCCCATAAAGTCATGGAGTCACACACATGACAAAAGAGTTTACACATTAAACATCTTTTAAATACATTAGTACAAAATAAACAATTTGAGTTTCAGACATAAATATCAAATTACATTTCAACCATACCAAGTTTCTTCCTGAAGTGTTCTACCTTGATTCGGGAGAGAGGCTTGGTGAGAATGTCTGCAGTTTGATCATTTGTACTAACATACTCCAATTGGATCACTTTCCTTTCTACCATATCTCTTACATAATGATAGGGGATCTCAATGTGCTTAGATCAAAGAGTCCCACAAGTAATTTACGAAGCCAAACTGCTTCTCTTGCTCCCATAGAGGCTGCAATGTACTCAGCTTATGTTGAGCTCTGTGCAACTAAAGACTGTTTTTTGCTACACCAGGATATCATCGCAGACCTCAACCTGAAACAACATCTAGAGGTACTCTTTAGATCATCTTCTTTAGGTTCAGTAGGCTCCCTCTGAATCTTCAAGCACTTACATCAACCTCCTGACCTCATCGTCCAAGATTGCCTCATAGCAGATCACTCTATTCTAAATAGGTTTGCGGAGCTACCAATATCAAATCCAGATGATAGTCTTTGAGCAATTTTGATCTCAACAGCTGAACAGGACTTTCAAGGATTTAACACTTGGCCTTGCAACACTGCAACCTTCACTTCTTCTCAGTGAGTCACATAACTCCCTCTTGATCCCTGCTTCAGAGTTTGCAAAGAAGACTTCTAGAAGTGAATTCCCTCTAGCCACCAACTCAGTCTCATGGTTGCAAGTTGTAATTTCACGCTTGATCATTTCTTTGGTCGGCATGACTTCCTCACAAGATGCCTCGAGCTTTTCATCACTAAGCAATCTCTCATTATCTTGTCCTGAAAGCCTTTTAGAGAGAGATTACTAACAGTTTATAATTATCCAAAGAAATATTAAAGCTAGAATCATACAAGGTTTACTATCTCAGGTTATAATATGAATACATAAGAATTTATGAACAATATTAAAACATGAATAAGTAAATCAACCTAAAGGGAAATATATCAAAGGATCAGAATGAAGGGATGAAGAAACTTATCTTTATTGAATTCAGATATAACTTTTCCTTCCATCTTTTACTCCTCTCGAGAGTGCAAATCTCAATACAACAAAAGACAATCTCGATCCACAATCTTCCTTCGTCAGGTTCAAGACCACTCAAGCCCGAACACGACTCCGAATAGATATTTCCTCCAGTGATAGAATCATATTTTCCAGACAGGTAGGAATATGTTTATGCAATTTTATGGCAATATGCAACTACAAACACTGTGATGACAGCAGTGAAACACCCAAGGAACAACTCACAAATCGCCCCCTCATAAGGATTATTATTCAGCTTGATAAATTTGGCTTATCCGCACTTAAAATGTCAACGATGGCAAAAGCATAGTCCTGATCACCTTCCCAAATATAGCCGGATTCCTCAAGTATAGTCGATTGTGCTGGTGAATATATTATTCGCTCTAACTCAGTCTTCGCGAAAGAGAATAGATGTAGTAATTTCAGGAGAAGCCCGAAAGACTCCCACAACATCTTGTCGTGACAATATGTATAGGACGAGGAATAAATATCAATCTCCAGATTACCCCTGTTCTGATGATGGTTATGATTGACACGACACTGTATGAATATATATTTATAAGTGCCCCCGCTCAAATGCAAATCGAATGCCCAACGTCAACCTCATACCACCCGATCATGCAACGATATAATTGCTCCAGGCCTTCACCTCTCTATTTATAGATTCATTGGCAAAGATGAAATATAAACGGTTTTTTTTTTTTTCTCACACAAACTGTTAGCGCTGAGCATACAAACACTTATATCTTTAACTCCATTCCATGAGTTCCCGTGTAAAACCCCAATCATTTCTTTGTTCTCAGACATTTACGATATTCTTGTAACCTTTAGTGATTAACACATCCATGATTTGCCTTGTTTACTCGATACCATCCTTTAATCTGCCTAGCGATGACTTTGTCTTCCCCGTCATGTATTAGAGTACATTTGACATGAAGTACATACTTGAATTCAAGGTCACAAGCTATACAAATGGGTCACAGAGTATATACTCGAATACACTCAAATACAACTGAGTTTAACGCTTCTCTTGTACCCGACCAAGATTCTTTATTTTCCACGATCCTTCTCTGCTTCACACGTTTCTTGATCCCCTTTGCTTTATTCCTGAGTGCCCATTTCCTTTTGAGGATTGCTGTCACTGATTGAAGCCTTATATTCATGCGAATTGTATATGACGTTGTACCTGACTGATGCTGATTTTTCATGCGTCTGTAGGGGGCTGATCATGGGCTTCTTATGAGCACCTTAGATCTGAGTTTAAAATATATAAATCTTCCAAAGATTTATCAATGCTTTTGGCTCCCACTTCTATCTTCTATTTATACCTTATGCCTATAATGAAGAGAGGCAACACTTCATGAGGGATACATCACAATTCAAAGGAGGCGTCCTTTAATTACATGTCTTTATGTTAAAACTAATTCCCAAACCTCAAGCGTTGCCTTTGTTAATTATTTACTAATCATTGTATAATGTAACAATTATTAAAATATCCATCGCTTGCTTGAGATGGCTGACGCAAGGGCTGTTTGTTTGCTGATGTGTGCCTTTGACTTTAGGAAAATATTCCCACATCACCCTTACACTTCCCAATGAGATGGGCGTCACATTCCTTAGGTAGTGCTTTGGTTCCAAGCCATGAACTCCCTTGAGTATGGTCTTGGATAAGCGACGATAAATTAACAGTGTGGTGTATAAGGATGGCGAGAGTCGGAGGCTACGCAGCCATCATGCCATCGGAAATCTCCCGGCTGCGTTTGAACTGGTGGAGTATGCGCCTGGAAGGGGATATAGATTAAGAAATTCAGACTTGTGAATTTTTAACCATGGCTCTGATACCATGTTGAATTCCAAGAGTTCAACAAATCTGATTTTTCTTTAATGGTATTCGATCTACAAGAGCAGAACATTTATTGATTTCGATGTCTCCCATTGTGGATCGGACTTACATTAAATATATAAGGAAGTGACACATCCCATGAGCGGACATGTCTCCACAAAGTGGAGGCATGTCCGTTCATGAGATGTCTCATGAATTGTGCCTTTTCATCTTAACTAAACACCCGATCTCTAATCGGAGTTTGTTACTTAATAAACATAAATGCTTACCAAGTTCGATCTGAATTTATTTTGCACAAATAAATAATATCCAATCTGGAAATGATCACCGATAATGATGCTCGATTGGGATCCTATATGAAAACACGAAATGCTAATAATCTGCAGTTAATAACCTCTAAATGCAGATCGATAGTATACTTGGAATGTAGTAGATTCCGATATAAATGATAATATATATAGTTAAAATATATATATGTGTGTATACATATGTCAGTACATACTAACATATGATCATCATTTCTATATCTGACCGAAGCTACCATAATTCAACAAGAAGTTTCAATGGAAAATCAATACACGAGGAACATTCCCTTTCAATGGGATTGTTGTTGGAATCTATTTGGATGGATTATTAAAGAGAAACTATATGAGGCCTGCTTCAGGAGGGATTAAGATAAACCCACAAGACTGAGGCATGACTTCTCTCAAGGCATGCATTAGTTTGTCTGATACCTATTTAACATGCATGGAATGCTACACTATATATGTCTAGATCATTCATGTACTGCTATTATACTCCTTGCAGACCTTCTGAACCTCCATGTATATGATGATCCTAAATGGAATGTAGTTCCCAAACAAGTGCAGGGCATGCATTTAAGTAGTGAATTTCACCAATTAACAAAGCATTAAGCCTGCAAAATATATAGGAAATTTAAATATAACCACAACAATCCTTCATTTTGATATAAATACTACTACAGTTAATTGTTTTCAGCATTGCAAGCTGAGTTTTATCTTTCTAATAGGAACCATTCTGCTTCCGGTTCCACAATGTCTATATAATATTATGTATATACTTATGCTTCCCACTTGATTATACAATTGTCACTACCCTACCCGCTTGTCATTAAAACTTGATGGTTAGTGTCAAATTGAAGCTCCAAATTATCACACTTTGTTAGCATTTGAAAATGAAATTTGTCCTAATCTAACCTTGATAATCTAACAATGACCTTGCTATTATTGTTGACAATTGAAATGTTAAAATTCTTTTGAATAGTCAGGATCACAAGAATTCAAAGAAAAAAACCTCTGTAGGTTGATATCAAGCCAATAGAGTTTTGTTTCAGTTTAGTCTGGCTTTCTATATTTACTTTTGGCAAGTACTCCTATAAAGTTCATATATGTTAAAAAAAATAAGAAAGAAGCCTTAGTACTTGTGATATTGTTTACTATTTGTCACAAAATTGTGTCTTTGGATTTATATACATGGAAAGCATTACTACGAGCTAAGGCAAATGACAGTAGTGTGGAATATAGAGAAAAAGCAGCACATTTCATAACCATTATATTTTAATGTCCTTAACATCTATTAGAAATATACATCCATTCAAGGTTGCTTACCTGTGATTTGCCTCAGCAACTTGATTAAATAGTGATTTTGTGCGGTTAGGGTTTTGCGACAGGTTGGTTGGGCAATTTTTTCACGATTTAAACACTTAAAAATAATTGAACATTGTTGAAAATCATGGCTGATTAAATCAGGATTTTTTGGGGAAAAAATTGTTTTGGCCAAAGATTTTTTAAATATCGGTATTTTTAGGATTTTTTGAGGATTCATGCTTCTATGATCTAGAGAGCTATTTTCCTATTCTCCCTTGTATTAAGAATTTAAGAGCCAACGTTACTTGGAAAATCATTTCAGTAAAGAGTAATATACTCTATGTTAGCAAAGTGTCTTGGTCAGTAGCATCCAATAACTTGATATGAAAGCATATTTATATGCTGCATGAAGTTTGAACCTAACACCACTTGTTGCTATACTTTCATGAATCTCTGGGCATTTCACTGAAAATTGTATTCTTGTAGGAGCATTCATAGTTTAGAAGGTTTCAACATCAATTGATGTTTCTATTTGAGATTGCAAAAGATTTTTCTCCTAGTGTTCCATTATGTTTTAGTCTGATATATTTGGAGGATAGAAGGGGATAGTTCTACATAGGAACCTCTTTCTGCTCTGGAAACTTAACATACGTTTGTACGAACTACTTTTGAAATGAAAAATAGCCAGCCATATTACAGTTTTGATTTGCGAAACTCAGACCCGGCTCAAATTTGCCAGGCCTATTTTAGGTTGACTTGGACTCGGCAAAGAATATCCATAAAAGATCAGCATGACTCCACACATTAAAAATCTGTAAATTTTATCATGTTTTTCAAGATAATTTGGATTTTCATTCATTTCAAAGCAGAAAAACATCAATAACACATTAATCAAATCGGAAGTCCTCTCAAAATGGTGGGAAAAGCTACAAACTTCTAGATTTAAGTGAACTGTCACTGTATTGCACATAGCAGTTACCAACCAAGAAAAATTGCATATAATCCCATGAATTTTGAGAACACAAATGAGTGCTTAAAATGAGGATTTTAAAATATATTGTTTAAAGAATTTAATGACATAAAATGCTGGTAATAAATTTTCTTATTTATGTATTTAATGTTTAAAATAAAGTGAGCTCAAGACTAACTGAGCATTGGGTGAGTTCTGCAAAAAGTGTGGAATTATGGAAGAATAGAGGAAATTGTGAGGTCATCATCATTACGTGAAGAAGAAATTGTGAGGAATAGAGGCCAACATTCTCAAATTGTGATATGGAGAAATTCATAAATTATAGTGGAAGGATTGTGGATTAAGGGTAAAGTTGTGGCATTGGCAAAGAAAATCTAAAATTGCAGATCATCTTTGAAGTTGTAGAGGTCATCTGTTTGGAAGGGCATAGGAAAAGCTTGAATCATGGGCTGAAGAAGAGAAAGAAATTCATGAGAAATATCTAGTTGAAGAGTTTGGAGGTCATGGAGGAGCGAATCGCGACCATAAAGAAGGATAATTGTTTAGGCTTGAGTAAAAGCAACAAATTCTTCAAATATCTCTAAACCTATTGCCAAAGACCCAAACACATAACTGTTTTGATAAGGTCAATAGATACTGTGCACTTAAGGTTTAAGGGCCAAACTTATTCCATATTTCACAGTCAAAGAAAAAGGTGAAGTGTTTTTATTGAAACAAATTTTGACATGTTAAGAAAAATGCAAGAAAGGACAATGACTAGATTCTCACAAGCCGCATGGTGGGGGCTAATGTGGCTACTGTTGAGAAAGACAATTTTTTAGATGAATAGTTTGCATTAATGACATCTTCTAAAGACAATGTTGAAAGTAGTTGTTGTTCTTTGATTCTAGAGCATCCAAACACTTCACATGTCAAAAGGACCAGTATGTAAGGTTTATTGCTGATTCTAGTCACATGCATTCTATTTGACTTGGTGATAGCATTTCACGTATGGCTAAGGGATAGATGATATATGAGTTGTACTAAATGAAGCTATCAAAGTTTTAGTTTGAAATGCTAACAAAAGTTCACTATCTATGTGTCAAACTACAAAAAAAATTAACAATTTAGTGTAGTTTTTGCAAAGGAGTGCATTGTTCCTATTGTGAAACATGACAGAATGGTTTCCATAGGCAGTAGGCAAGGCAACTTGTATGAACTTGTTGGATTTGGTACAAGGAATATTGTTGGTTTAGTTGTATCTACTTTGGTTCCTAATTAGGATGTCAGTAATGTTCTAGAATCTAGTACTTTGCTGTTGTTGAGAAAGATGAACCTTTTAGTTTATTGGGTATTGCAGAGAGTCAACATTTGGCTTGTTCTTTTGAGTGATACAGAACTGAGGTATACCCACTCTGGCTAAGGTTCTGCCCATATAGAGTTTGTCCGAGACTTTATAAGATTTCACCTTCGTAGCATTTGCCTATTGTGCATTGGAGATCTAAGTGGTATTAATCCAGTTTGGAAGATGTACATGAGAGAAAAAATCCTCAATCAGATGAATGATCTCAAAGGAAAGGGAAACAACTTGTTGGTTCAGCTGCCAAGCATGTCATTTTTCCTTTTTCTCAAATTTCTTTTAGGTGCCAGCAGCCATGAAAGTTGCTTGTGTAGATATTTCTCTCTATTTTTGCATATCTCAGGAGCAGTCTACTGATTGCATATCTCTTGTTCCTATTTTCTTTCTCAAATTTTGGGACAAACTTGATGCTGTTTCTGGTTTAGTCATTAAGAGGGTATTATAATTTTAGAATAATATTAGTTATTTCTATAATAAGTGGTATTTTTAGTTATAAGTGTGTAACTGCTGTTTGTTGTAACTGCAATCTATTTTCAATTTTTAACTAGTTTATATTTTTAGACTATTTTCAATAATATAAGGTTGTGCTCTCTTTGAGTAAATAATTTCTCTCAATCTCATTTCTTCAGTTTTACCAACATTTTCTTCTGTATATGGTTCACAAAATTTAGTGAAACACTAGGACATGCTCTTAAAGCCAAAAAAAGTTCTGTCAGACACAACTTGACCAAACATAGGTGAGATTTCAAGGGAAAAAACCAAAAACAATTTTGCAAACCACTAGCCACAAGATATACCTCTTATACTACTTGTCATGTACCTAACAAATTCACACACAGTTAATATGTAATATCTGCATGGTGAATATATAATGAGAATAATAATAGGTAAGTATTTATATGCAAATAGGTTTGTTTGATAGGGTGTGTCCCATCTAGGTGATAGGTTGCATCTCTTGATAGTGACTAATAATAACCAATTGGGATTTGATTATGTCTATGATATCATTTTTACATGGAACTGATTTGAGGTTCTTGTTTTCTTCTCAGAAATTTGTGGTTCCAGACATTTTTGCATTTATTGCCATGATTTTCATTGCTCTATTGGCTTTTGTGGCAGAGGTAAGGGTTATTGTTTTGTTCAGTTGCAAAGGGTTTCATGCTGTTTACTTTCTCATTTCTAGTCGTTTCTAATGAGAATACCTGGCTAAATAATTTCCTTTCTTTTTTGGTTATACTTCATTCTAAATAGCTGCACATGTTAAAAGTGAACAAGTTCCATGCCTTCTAATACAATCATTGTTTGCAGGTGCTGCTTGCCCGGGGACTGCAGCTTGAAAAGGCATGCCGAGCAACAAGCATTCTATATGTTGAGGTTGTCTTTTCATATCCAGGTGCTTGTAGGGAGGTGCAAATTTGCCTTGAGATGATAGTACAGCAAAACATAAACTCGTCTGAACTTTTTTTAGTGCCTTAACTTCTTTGATGATGCTATGAGTAGCATTTTCATTCAGTTGCATTTAGGTTCAACTGGAAATACAGAGAACCTAGCTTATCTCTTCCCAAAAAAAGTAAAGTAATGAAATGACAGCTGCCAGGAAGCAGCCTATAAAGGTGTTTGAACCCTGTTCAGACTTATAAATTGTTAATAAAACTTACATGTATAAAGTATGGAGATATATGTATAAAAAAATAAAATGGACAGAAATCCAGTATACTTGGATAGATTGTAGAGATGGCCACAAGGAATGCCTATGTCACAGGGTTCTCTACATAACAACCAAAAAGTTTGAAATCTGGCAAACCTCAGTACAATCCACAAAAATTCGTCTCTAATATTCATCCACATTCCATACTAACACAAGATTCTATTCAAAAACCCTTAAAAATTCATTATCTCACAGAATGGCACCTCAAATTTGTCTAACATATTTCATCTCAGAGCAGGTGTGTCTGTTTCGCATATTGATAGAAACCATGAGAGATACAAATAGATATATGCCGACAAAGAGAGACATATGTTTGTTTGACCCCAATCTCTTCATGGTGTGAGTCTTACTCCTTGCAGAATGTTTGCCTACTGAATGGGATTCAAATCTTACGTACTACTGGCAAACTAATTATGTGCAGAACATAGAATAAAATAGTAACCAGAAAGATATCATGTTTGAATGCCAGAAACTTTATTCATTATCAGAAATATCATGTACAATCACAGAGTATCACAATGCTTAACAATATAATCATCGGCACATAACTCGTTACCATAACTCCTTCCCGACTATCCCAACAGGCTACATATAACGTTCGGCGGTGGTTAGATAACCAACCGACACGACGTTTCATAACAACATTAACATTAACATTAATCCGAACATGATTTCCCGAAAGTACATGACATTATTATTCTTTACTAATCTATAGTTTTATTAACAATTGGCCGACTACGACCAAGGCCGACTACGACCGACAACAAAGTAAAGATATATGACTAACATCATCCCCCCACAAAAGAAGTCGTCTTCCAGACGACATACATATAGCAAGACAAGTTCAATGAGAAGCAGGGGGAAGGGAGTGTGTCCCTGGATGCACAGATGACGTCGGAGTAGTAGAAGAATGCTCCGCTCGCAGTCGCCTCACCTCCTCGGTACGTGTGCGAAGTTGCCGATCTGCCAGTATCTCCCTCTCCCTCGCCGCCTTTACCATACGGGCTGCCTCCATCAGTTGGCTTTTTGCCTTCTCTGCCTCTGCACTCCTGGCCGCCAAATCAACATCTTTTGCAGCCAACTGATCTACCAATGCTCTCACTCGTTGCGTCCATGCTTCCTCTTTCTGCTTTGCTTCTTCTTCCAAGACGGCCACCCGAGACTCCAAGACCTCCAATCGAGCTCCCCTCTCACTGGCAAGCCGAGTTTGTTCGGCCAAGTCATTTTGGATGCTCCTTATGGTAGCAGAGGACTCGTCCTTAACCCTCTGCAAGAGTCTATAGGCGTCCACTCTTCGTGATACCGCTACCTCAGTAGAAAATACTTGGCATTTCATGAGAATAAAGACATCTCGAAAGGCAAGCTCTATGTGATATAAGTTGTCCAGAACCCCTGCGTCTCGCCCTACTAGTCTCGGTGGTTGACCCCGCCAGGCTCTCATTATTGCAGGAGTCTCTCCTGCTGGCCACCCTTCGCCGAATATCCGCATGAACTCAGCCTCACACCCCATCTGTACGAATCTACGGATGCGCTGGACTTCCTGGCCCACTAGAGGAGATCGGCCAATCCTGAGGTCCCTGGAAACCTGTCCCACTCGGATCATCAACCTGCCCATATGCTCTAACTCCTGTACATATTGTTGCACCGTGCCTAGTGGGTCTGATGGGTCTGGTTGTGACATCTCCACGACGAATCCCTTCGTGGAGTCACCCTCCTCGTCCTCCTCATCGCCTGGCTCTGTCTCCTCCTGGGGTGGTTCCCCGACTATCTGCTGAGGCTCATGTATGGCTGTCCCTGGTGCCTCTTCTGTTCTAGCCTCCGGGTGTGCAAGTGCATCCTCGCCAAGTCTGGCCGTCTCACTTTGCTGAGTGTGCACGACTGGTCCTTCCTCACCCCCTAGTCCCTCCGATGGACTCTTCTCCCGCTATTCTGGCTGTGTTGATGAGTGTTTTATCATCCACCAAACATCGGAATAAAAATGTCCAAAGACACTTTATCCTCTCTTGAAAAACCACCGCGTATGCTAAGATTGCGAGAAGATCATATGGCGATTCCAAGGTTTCTTTAGTCGGGTCTTGACGTGTGGATAAGCTCAATGGCCGTTGTGATTTGCTGGTAATGAACAAGGGGACTTACGCAAAAAGTCTTCACAAGTTCGGGACTTAGGAAATTTATCTTTAAAGGTTCTCAGTTAGGACCTTCAATGGATCTCAAAAAAAATGGCAAAAAGAATAGGGTTAAGAGAATCTAGTCTAAGCCTAAGAACTCAAGAGACAGTAAGGACTTGGTGAAGAGAAATAAACCACACTTTGTTTCACCTCCTGTTGGACAACATACGCAAAATGGGTGCAATCTTCAAGGGGTTTGTGAGAATAATTTTCAAACCTCGAATGAGGCTGAAGTTAAGCTTCCACGATTAAGAGCTCAGGCTAACTTTACAAATCGAATGCAAATCATCCATTCGAAAAAGGTATGAGCTACACTTCACCATTGAGTCAATGCGATCAATCTCTCATTCAATTAACAACTTTCAAAGCAAATTCTATCTAATTTAACTTTAACTCTAATCTATGGCGGAAGATAATATGCAACCTCGCTTACTATTCAACAATAAGAAGTTATTCAAGGCAAATCATGCTCAAGAGCTTTTATCATTCAAAATAGTCTCAATGCGACAATTTACATAATCTCTCTCCACACCTTACAAATGAGGGGGCGAGCTTAATTTATAGGCTCCCCAATTACAATTCAATGGCCAAGATTGATTTCAAATCAACGGCTGAGATTACAAAATAAAACCCTAATTAGGGTTTGTCACTTTCGACCAATGAGAAAATTTCATTTGAGGACACTTGTCCTTTTGCTAAATATAAATCAACAATAAAATAGAAAGTTGTTGCATGTTGATTCAAAACAATTTGATTGGTTGGAAGATGACGAGGCGCCACCTCAGCGCGCTGGATGCCTTCCTTGGTTGCTTCGTTTTTCTTCCACGCACTTGCCTTAGAATATTTTCCCTGTCGATGACTCTGTCCTTTGCGCTTGTTCCTTCCTAGCTTAGATCCTGGATTCCTTTTGAGACTTTGATTTCTTCTTCTTGCCTGTACTGGAATCTTTGAGGTCTGGAACTCTCCCCTTGGAGAAGGTGTCTGGACTTGAAGTTGGTTGCTTTGAACTTCCTCCTGCTTGAACTAGGTTGATGCTATTACTTTGGATTTCCTCTTTGAATTCTCCAATTTGTGCCGAGAAATTGTCTAAGTATGGAGATCTGTTTGGAACACTCTTCTTGTCACCATCTGATTCTGATTGGAAGTTTGTTTTTAATTCCTCAGGAGATGAAATCCCTCAAGAAGTTGCCCTGATTGCTTCAACAGGTCTGGGATTGTAGATGAAATCCTTCCAAGATGTTTGGATATCCGTTCAAGTGTCTTGAATTTGGAGAAGAATGCCCCTGTGCTTTCGCCACAATGGAGGAAATTGGAATTTCCTCTGTGAAGTATTTCCCAGACTTAGCCAAATTTTGGCTATTCAGGCTCATTTTGTAACATCTTCATCTGGACTATCCAACATTTAGCCAAGGTTTTGGATGAACTTTGCCTGTGGATTTGCCTTCAATTCTGAATCTGGCTTGTGCTAAGGATTTTATTCATTTCTTCTTTATTTCTCTTCATCCTTCCTATTTTCTGTCCAACACTTAGTGAATTCTTCTAGCCAAGGTATCAACACTTAGCCAATTTTCTCATCCTCTCCTTGGGCGGACTTCACACGAGCTTGGATGTTTTCTCTCTCGACCTAAGTCAGACTTCAAGCCACTTTGGACAAACATGTCTAGGGAGAAGTCGAACTTTATCATGCTTGTGCCATTTCTCAGTTGAGCAAAGTCGGATTTGCTAGTGGTTTCGCCATCTTATCTTTATGCTTGGCGAACCTTCTCAACACTTTGACATTTCTTTTCTTGGTCTAGGTCGGACTTTCCATCATGTTTGCCATTGTACTTGGCGGATCTTATGGATGTCTGGACGTACCTTCTCCAAGCAAAGTCAGACTTTGTAAAGGTTTGGACATGCTGTGCTTGGGCAAAGTCAGACTTTCGCATGCTTGTGCCATCCTTTTTTCCTCACTCTATTTGGCTTGAAGCAGACTCGCCACCATTCCATGCCATTGCTTCTTCTTTGAAGATTCGCCTCGTGTCGTCATCCACCTACAAGAAATAAAATAAA